>JARUPW010000011.1:994296-1107888 GCA_029817735.1 Melastoma sanguineum
GTTTAAGATTGAAAACACTGCTCAAACTTGCTATTATCGCGTGAACCCTCCTACCGACCACATACACATCTTATTAGTGTCCAACCTTCATTGTATAACGCAACTGCCCAAACTTATCAACCTCCAGATGTCAACCTTCAACCCACCACACAACAAGGGAATATCTACTGCTGCAGATTGGTTGATGGACTCGGGTGCCACTAATCATGTGACCCTTGTCCTTAGTGATGTTGAAGTCACTGCTCCTTATCAGGGTAAGCCTCAGTCATGGTTGGAAATGGTCAACTTTCTCAAATAGCCCATACGGGTTACACATCGTTCCCTTCTCGTTCCCCTAAATCTATTCATCTTAGACAAGTCCTGCATACTCCAGGTTCATCTCAGAGTTTAGTAAGTGTTTCCAAACTTTTGTGATAATGATATCTATGTTGATTTCATCCCAATGTCTTCTATGTTAAGGACAAGAGAACAAACAACCACTTCTTCTGGGTTCAACATACCAAGGTCTCAAGAAACTACCCTCTCCTCCTCAGGATCTGCCTAACACTTCAGCTTCTTCCTCTTCAATTGCCCTATTGCAACTCCAAGAGCATTTGTCATTTCCAAGTCAGCTGAAATAGACGCTATCAGATGGCATTATCGCCTTGGACACACCTAGGAAAGAAGTTCTTAGTCAATTTATGACTTTATGTAATCAAAGGGAACACATTCTTTGGATCTTTGTTACTCTTGTGTTAAGAGAAAGATCATAGATAACCTTTTGCGCTATCTGATTCTCATTCTTCACAACCATTTCAACTCATACATACTGACTTGTGGGGTACTTCTCCTATCCCTCTTCAACGGGTGTTGGTTTTCATGTTGCCTATACATGATGCAATTCGTTTCACCAGGATTTACTTTCTTAAAACTAAGTCCCAAGCATCTGCAACATTTCTTCAATTGTCGAATTGATCAAAAATTCAATTTCAGTAATCTATCAAAATAATTCGCTCTGATTATGGAGGCGAATTCAAATAATTGAACAGATTCTCTAGATCATGGTATTGTTCATCAAGTGTCTTGTCCACATACCCCACAACAAAATGACAGGCTGGGAGAAAAAATAGGCATGTGGTTGAGGTCAGTTTGTCTCTCCATTACCATTCTCAAGTTCCACTTTCCTCACGGCAATATGCCTTCAAAGAAGTTGTCAACTTGACTATATGTGACCATCAAAAGTACTGCACACCACTACGCCTTTTGAACACTTGTATCACATAAAACAGGTTATCATGTGCTGAGAGTGTTTACATGCTTGTGTTTTCCTCTACTTTGTCCATATAACACTCATAAATTGCTGCCCAAACCTCAACCATGCATATACTTGGGCAGGAGCTAGTTTCATAAAGGTTATATCTGTTTTTGATAAAAACCAACAGAAGTTATATTTCTCGTGTTGTTTTATTTAATGAGTTTGTGTTTCCTTTTCAAACTAGGATCTACCTTCAAGTGTAGCACACTCAGGGCCTTTGTTTGTGTTAAATCCTATTATACCATGTCCAACTCCTAGATCTACAGTTCTTAAGCCTCTTGATTTTGCTGAGAATATCGCATTGTGTCAATCTAAGTCACCTAATTATCATCAAATGTCTCCAGCTGCTGCTATTACTGTTCCTATTAGAACAAATCCAACCATGACAGCACCAATATTGTCAGATGCAGAACAACAACTTGAGAACATTCATCCTATGATCACACGGTATAAGGCAGGGATATTTAAACAAAAAATTCTTCTTATATATAGTACACAGTCTCCTAAACACTTACCAACTGAGCCTACACCTTCTTCTACTACTATACCTACCGAGGCACAAAACCTAGCTGATGCACTATCTTCACCTCCTAGAAAGAGGCGATGTTTGGGATCTTGTTCCTTATAAAGGTGTGGAGAAAATGATAGGGCGGAAGTGGGTGTTTAAGGTAAAGTTACATTCCAATGGGACATTGGAGAAATGCAGAGCAAGGCTTTGTGCAAAGGGATTTCACCAAACTCAATGTTTGAATTATAAGTAGACATTTAGTCCACTTGTGAAACACACAACTATCATTGTACTTTTGTTGCTTAATGTTTTTTTTTGTGGCAGAAATCAATTGGATGTCATAATGCATTCTTGAATGGAGAGATTGATGAGTTGTTTTTATGGAGCAGCCACCTGAATGATTAGATTCAGACAAGTCGAGACATATTTGTAGATTGAGGAAACTAATCTATGGACTAAAACAAAGTCCAAGGGCATGGTATATGAAGTTAAGTGGGAGTTTAACACATTTGGGATGTAAATTCCAGCTCAGACGCCTCATTGTTTTATAAACACTCTTTAAGGGTGGTATTGCTATATTGTTATCCTATGTGGAGGATATCATTGTATTGGATACGTTGTTGGAGAAATGAGCAAATTACTTCCCCAGTTATACGTTCAATTTTTTTAATGGATTTAGGAAATCTGTCATATTCCTTGCCTTAAGTGTTTAGACAACGAACATCTTTCACCTTAGTTACAGAAATACATTAATGATCTTTTGCACAGGCTGCTGGATACTTGCAACCCAGTTCCTTCTCCAATGTCATTTACAGTGCAATATCTCTTTATTAAACCGTGATATCTGCTTATCCCACAAATATAGGAGTTTGTTTGGGCATTACAGTATTGCACTAATACAAGACCGGATATCAGTTATGCAGCGAATAAAAAATGTGTCAATTCCTACAACACCAACCATAGTTCACCCCAAGGCTGTTACACATGTATTACGTTATCTAAAAGGGACAACTACATATGGCATTACTCTGACTGCAGGTGACTTTTCAAATTTCCAGCTTCACTGATGCAAATTGGCAAGCTGCCCTGCTGACAGACGTAGTAATGGTGCGTACTGCACATTTCTTGGTCCGAATCTAATCTCGTGGACATCATAAAAGCAAAGGGTTGTATCTAGATCCAATACAAAAGCATAATATCGGGGCAATTACAAATGGCGTGGCTGAAGTTAGTGGTTACAAAAGCTGCTATTTAAATAGCAGATTGTTTCTAACATTCTGCAGTCATTTACTGCGATAATACGAGCTCAATACGCTTCGCATCTAATCCAATTTTACATGCGAGGATGAAACATGTTGAAATTATTATCACTTAATTAGAGACAAGCTTTTGGATGGTTCATTGCAACTTCAACATGTTTGTTCGGAGGATCAAGTGGACAATCCTTTGACTAAGGTTATTCCTGTTCAGCGGTACTTGGCTTTAAGGAGCAAGCTCACTGTGACTCACAGACCTCATCAAAGAGTCATGGCAATATCATAGAAGGTGATGATTGGCTAGGGATGATGAAAAACTAGTATATGAGTAAAATACAAAAGTAGGATAAAGAGGAGATAGCGGGTTTGGTCTGTTTGCTAGGGGATAATTGACCGAACCTAAGCATGCTGGGGATGTTGGATTAATGTTGTGAAGTTCAATGTTGGAGAAAGCCCAGCAATTAAAGAGCCCAGACTAGACAAATGTTCCTGTTTCTCTCCTGCACTGGAGAAAATTCTTATCCCCATATCCTTGTTTCTAGAATGCAGTAGTGATTCTATTTAAAGATGTTACTAATGTATTTGATATTCCTCCTCCATGTCAATAATAGCAATGCCTCCCATCCATTCTTGGCTATTTATTTCACTCTCTCGTGTCTTATCTTTGTCCTGTGTAGAACGAACAATGCTTGGTCATGATCATCACACACTCGTGTGTTTCATTAACGAAGTGATTGATCCATGTCATATCCCAGCTCTCGTATTTCTACTTGGTTAGAGCACCTTGAATTAAGCGTCTACGTTGATTCTTCTCGCGGCGTGAATTTAAGATGATATATTTTCAATTCTCATAGCAACATGCACATTGGAAAAGGATAGAAATTGTTTTCTATTTTTTATTTAACATTTGATACGGCCAATATATAATTACTCTTATTACAAAACACACATTTTCTACAATTACATGTACAATCAATTTGTATATTATAAAATCAATCACAAAATCCTCCGTCGCCCTCGACTTCCTCTCAAGGAACTGGGACGATCAGATGAACGTCCCACATGCTGATTAAAATTAAGAGAGGATTCACACCCAATTTCTTCTAGTCAAGGCTAAAATTCTGTGTCCGGCACTCCCGTGAGTTCGGACGTGGTATACAAGCTGATAGCATGTCTGAACAGTAGAAAAAAAAAGTGTGTATATGTATGAACAAATTGTCGACATATCTAAACAATTGTCAATATCCAAACTTTTGGGTTTACATTCCAAACTCACGGGAGTCCCAAAAACGAGATTTTAGCAGTGACCATTCCTTCTGCAATGCCTCGACACTTCAGTCGAGGCGCCTGCCAAAGAAGGTCGAGGGACCGGATCTTGGATCTTCACATCTTCTGAATCGCCATCGCGTCTGGGAGGTCACGGAAGGGGCGTGTATGATCCACAAAAGGCGGTGGGAGGAGATTGAATTTCACTAGGAAAGCTGGAATATGATGGAAGCGGCTAACGTACGTGCACGTAACCTTACGAAGTTTACTAAAATCGACTTTTTTTTTAGTAATCTTTACTGAAAATCGACGTTTTTTTAGTAAAATCGTTAGTAAACTGTTGTAAAAATTGTAAACCGTTACTAATTTTTACTGTTTGAAAATCCGGAAAGTTACTAAAACTATGTTTAGTAAATCGGAGGAAAAATTTACTAAAAGGTTTGTAACCGGTTACTAAAAATATCGGTGATTTTGGCTTTTTTGGGAACCGTTACTAAAGTTTCACTGTTCAAGTTTAGTAATCGGTTACTAAACTTTTTAGTAACTTTCACCTCCGATTTACTAAACGTAGTTTAGTAACTTTCCGAAAACTCAAACAGTAAAAAAATTAGTAATGGGTTCCCAATTTTTTAGTAAATTTTTATTTTTAGTATTTTCTCGATTCGCCGGGGAACGATTTTATATGCTTTACTAATTTTATAGGCGAAATTAGTAAATTACTGTGTAACATTGTAAGATCGTTAGTAAATTATTAATGTCGCATTTTTTTTCGTAATCGTTTACTATTTTTTGAGCAAATGTGGTGAATATTTAGTAATCGATTACTAAACTTTAGTAATTTACTAAACAGAACCGTACATTCGAACCTAAAATCGAACCTATTTTAAGTGTGAAATTACCAATTTACCCCTGCGGTAAAATTACAAATAGGTTCGTTTAGGTTCGGACTGGAAATTTGTAAACGATTTTGTAATTTAATGCAGGGTAAAAAAAGTAATTTCACAATGAAAATGGTTCGGGTTTAGGTTTGGAATGTACTGTTCTGTACTGTTCTGTTAGTAAATTACTAAAAAGTTTAGTAATCGATTACTAAGTATTCAGCAACATTTCTCAAAAAAGTTAACGATTACTGTAAAAAAAATGATGACTTTAGTAATTTACTAACGAAGTTACAAAGTTACACAGTAATTTACCAATTTCGCGTATAAAATTAGTAAAGCATTACTAAAATCTTTCGACGGCGAATCGAAAAAATTACTAAAAATGAAAATTTTACTAAAAAAATTGGGTACCAATTACTAATTTTTTACTGTTTGAAAATCCGGAAAGTTACTAAACTACGTTTAGTACATCGGAGGTGAAATTTATTAAAAAGTGTAGTAACCGATTACTAAACTTGAACAGTGAAACTTTAGTAACGGTTTCCTAAAAAAACAAAAAATTGCCGATATTTTTAGTAACCGGTTACTAAACTTTTTAGTAAATTTCACGTCCGATTTACTAAACGTAATTTTAATAACTTTTCGGATTTTCAAACAGTAAAAGATTAGTAACGGTTTACAAATTTTTAAAGCAGTTTACTAACCATTTTACTAATAAACGTCGATTTTTAGTAAAGATTACTAAAAAAAAAGTCGATTTTAGTAAACTATGTAACGGTTACGTGCACGTACCGTTAGCCGTTTCCGGAATATGATATATATATATATATATTTTTTTTGTGGGAAAAACGAGAATCAATTATCTTGTCGGTTGGGGGAAATTCACGGGTCGGTTGAGGGACCAAGGCGGGAGGCTGTCCTTTCCTTTCGTTATATGCTGTCATCTGATTAAAGCAAAAGGAGAGGAAATCATCCCCATCTCACAGGTTTCCTATGGGAAGAGGAGTTGTGTCCTTTCCCATCTCAGCAGCAGCAGTAGTTGGGTTTCTTCCTCACAATTAGGAGTTTGACATTTCTCCGATTCGCCGTTACTTTCTTTTACGGAAAGTTCCCACGTCCACATTCAAGGAAGATTCACACCTCCATCTTTAAGAAAAATTCTCACACACGAGTAGTCACTGCAAAATGCCTTTATCTGAAATGGCCGAAAATCCACGCACAAGTTCAAATATGTTGTTGGACATGATATTACATATTGTCACCATCATCACGAGACACTCCTTTTGCTTGTTATACACATAACCTGTTGATGCGGTTCGTCGTTTGCGCTTTAGAGGGGCGGTCAGAAATTGTACTCTTCATAGCGAAGCTTGCAACCCTGAAGCTCGATTTGGGCTCCAATACGATGCGAACTACAGTTGAGGAATAACTGATCTCTGGCACTCGTTATGCAAGTGGCGCACCGGTCCCTGCCAAGCGTTCTGGAGCAAGATCCATGGCCATAAAGGACGTAATTATTATCATTCTCTACCTGGTCATACCGATCGAAGTTTGGCTGGTTGGGGAGATCCCTCACAAGGAGCCCGGTGAGAACACTTGGCGCGTTGTAATTAAGGCTCAATTCAGAGTAGGATTCTCCATTGCAGATCAGATTGACGATGCTTGTGTATGAGTAAGCCCCATCATCTGTGATAGCACAACCGATCAAAGTGGCAACAGCAATGATCATGATATGATCCGACGCGGCCATCATGATGGTTTTCTTTAGAATTTGTAAGTAGGAAGAGGCCTATTGAAGGGCTAGTTATACAGCAGAATACACAGAGAAGAATAATGAAGGTAACCGGGTCTTTACTTATGCAAGTTTGCTTCTCTTTTATGCCGAGCCGCCCGAGGAGAATAATTCTCGTTACGTTTTGTTTTGTAATTTGGGGTGTGGGTTGTTCTAAGTTTTTTCCGCTTCCACTTCCTCATCCCCATTGCTTTTTCTTGTTCGGCATGATGCTCTGCTCTGGCTAAGGGATGATAAGAAAACAACGGAAAAGGAATAAATTAAGAAAACCAATGGAGAGGGGTTTGCTTGTTTTTGCTAAATGGAGGTAACATCCATTGTATAGCTGTGGTTTGTCCAATTCTATTTCAACGTCAACACTGAGTTTATTTTGTCAGCCGAACGAGATAAAAACTATGCCTAATCTAAGGGGGTTGTGGCACTGGGGGGCATTACTTTAGAAATGTAATTCACATAACGTTTCATACCCAAAAATGAAACAAAAATATTCTTGCAAGTACAAATAAAATTATATTGAAATCTTAAACGTAGGAATTGAATATCGAAATTCATTTTAACAAAAAAAAATATACATAAAATCCTAGTGGATGATACTATCAGGTACACATCTTTTTGAATATTAGTTATTTTTTTAATTAATGGTTATGTTCACTTTATCAAAGTTCAATATTTCAATGAAGGAATTGTCTTTGCATCATATATAAACAAGTATGTGGTTAAAGAATTCAATATACATTCATTCTTTTTTTTTTCTTTTATGTTTGGATACTACTTTTCAAGAGAAAGCCTAGAAAAATGCGAGTAAAGCAATAGAAAATATGAGCAGATGACTACTCCCAGTATATTAATGTAATGTCGTTTATCTTTCTTACTCGTTAGGCTAACTTCTACCCAGTTGTTGATTCCACTTCTTCCGTTCGGCGAGACATTTATTATATGTGACTTTGTTGACCCTCTCCTAATCCCCATCCGATCTAAACTTTAGACTCTTAGAATGGAAAGGACCCTTCGTTGGAATGCTGGTGCGGTGTAGAAGGCTATTTTATGTATATCATCATCATAGAAGAAAGTTTTACATGACCGACTAAATATGTCGGTTTACGAGTGCAAGGTTGCATCGTGGTTTTCGTTGTCCGATTTACGGTGGAGTTTCTTGGTTTTTTCCCATATCATCATTTAAGAAATGATTGAAGTTGTATGATAGATTTAATTAATGAGATAAACACCAAATGGCTCTCTGTTTGTTTCGTGGGTATTCTCCATCTATTTTACCGGACATTTTCTTGTTGGGAATAAAGCCCATCTGGCTTAATGGCTAATCCCACAAAAATATTACCAAGGGGAACGATTTAGCAACCGTTTTGGAATATTTCCTGTAATGATGTTTATGTTCATTCCTATTTTGGGTATTATATATTGTTTTCGTGTAGTCCTTTTATATCAACTACAGTCGGAGATTCTGGAATGTGGGGAAGGGAGTCGAATTTGCTCCTCGTATGGCACAAGCGATGTTAACGAGAAACTAATATTGGGTACAAAATGCACTAAAAAGTCGTTCAGTAGAAGATCCAACATCAAGTCTTCGGCAGGCTAGCATGGCGCAAGAACTACCACCTCTGTCTCCACCTCAACCGGTGCCAGCACCCAAGTGGAGTGTTAGAAACTACTACAGACCCAAGCTATGTTGCCAGCTATGTTTTAAGATTGAACACACTGCTCAAACTTGCTATTATCGCGTGAACCCCTCCTACCGACCACATACACATCTTATTAGTGTCCAACCTTCATTGTATAATGCAACTGCCCAAACTTATCAACCTCCAGATGTCAACCTTCAACCCACCACACAACAAGGAATATCTACTGCTGCAGATTGGTTGATGGACTCGGGTGCCACTAATCATGTGACCCTTGTCCTTAGTGATGTTGAAGTCACTGCTCCTTATCAGGGTAAGGCCTCAGTCATGGTTGGAAATGGTCAACTTTCTCAAATAGCCCATATGGGTTACACATCGTTTCCTTCTCGTTCCCCTAAATCTATTCATCTTAGACAAGTCCTGCATACTCCAGGTTCATCTCAGCGTTTAGTAAGTGTTTCCAAACTTTGTCGTGATAATGATGTCTATGTTGAGTTTCATCCCAATGTCTTCTATGTTAAGGACAAGAGAACAAATCAACCACTTCTTCTGGGTTCAACATACCAAGGTCTCAAGAAACTACCTCTCCCTCCTCAGGATCTGCCTAACACTTCAGCTTCTTCCCTTTCAATTGCCGCTATTGCAACTCCAAGAGCATTTGTCATTTCCAAGTCAGCTGAAATAGACGCTATCAGATGGCATTATCGCCTTGGACACCTTAGGAAAGAAGTTCTTAGTCAATTTATGACTTTATGTAATCAAAGGGAACACATTCTTTGGATCTTTGTTACTCTTGTGTTAAGAGAAAGCATCATAGATAACCTTTTGCGCTATCTGATTCTCATTCTTCACAACCATTTCAACTCATACATACTGACTTGTGGGGTACTTCTCCTATCCCCTCTTCAACGGGTGTTGGATTTTTCATGTTGCTTATACATGATGCAATTCGTTTCACCAGGATTTACTTTCTTAAAAGTAAGTCCCAAGCATCTGCAACATTTCTTCAATTTGTCGAATTGATCAAAATTCAATTTCAGTAATCTATCAAAATAATTCGCTCTGATTATGGAGGTGAATTCAAATAATTGCACTAGATTCTTCTAGATCATGGTATTGTTCATCAAGTGTCTTGTCCACATACCCCACAACAAAATGACAGAGCTGGGATAAGAAATAGGCATGATTTTCCTCTACTTTGTCCATATAACACTCATAAATTGCTGCCCAGAGCTCAACCATGCATATACTTGGGGAGGAGTTATTTTCATAAAGGTTATATCTGTTTTGATAAAAACCAAGAGAAGTTATATTTCTTGTGTTGTTTTATTTAATGAGTTTGTGTTTCCTTTTCAAACTAGGGATCTACCTTCAAGTGTAGCACATTCAGGGCCTTTGTTTGTGTTAAATCCTATTATACCATGTCCAACTCCTAGATCTACAGTTCTTAAGCCTCTTGATTTTGCTGAGAATATCGCATTGTGTCAATCTAAGTCACCTAATTATCATCAAATGTCTCCAGCTGCTGCTATTACTATTCCTATTGGAACAAATCCAACCATGACAGCACCATTATCGTCAATGCAGCAACAACAACTTGTGAACATTCATCCTATGATGATCACACGGTATAAGGCAGGGATATTTAAACAAAAAATTCTTCTTACATATAGTACACAGTCTTCTAAACACTTACCAACTGAGCCAACACCTCCTCCTACTACTATACCTACCAAGCCACAAAACCTAGTTGATGCACTATCTTCACCTGCCTAGAAAGTGGCGATGGTAGTTGAGCTGCTACTTTGATGAAGAACAGAACTTGGGATCTTGTTCCTTATAAAGGTGTGGAGAAAATGATAGGGCGGAAGTGGGTGTTTAAGGTAAACTTACATTCTAATGGGACATTGGAGAAATGCAGAGCAAGGCTTGTTGCAAAGGGATTTCACCAAACTCAATGTTTGAATTTTAAGTGGACATTTAGTCCACTTGTGAAACACACAACTATCATTGTACTTTTGTTGCTTAATGTTATTTTTTTTTTGTGGCAGATAACTCAATTGGATGTTCATAATGCATTCTTGAATGGAGAGATTGATGAGATTGTTTTTATGGAGCAGCCACCTGAATGATTAGATTCAGACAAGTTGAGACATATTTGTAGATTGAGGAAAGTAATCTATGGACTAAAACAAAGTCCAAGGGCATGGTATATGAAGTTAAGTGGGAGTTTAACACATTTGGGGCATGTAAATTCCAGCTCAGACGCCTCATTGTTTTATAAACACTCTTTAAGGGTGGTATTGCTATATTGTTATCCTATGTGGAGGATATCATTGTAATTGGATATGTTGTTGGAGAAATGAGCAAATTACTTCCCTAGTTATACGTTCAATTTTTTTTAATGGATTTAGGAAATCTGTCATTTTTCCTTGGCCTTAAAGTTGTTAGACAAGGAACATCTTTCACCTTAGTTAAGAGAAATACATTAATGATCTTTTGCACCAGGCTGGCATGGATACTTGCAACTCAGTTCCTTCTCCAATGTCTTTTACAGGTGCAATGGTGATATTCTGCCTGATCCCACAGAATATAGGAGTTTGGTCGGGGCATTACCGTATTGCACTAATACAAGTATCAATTATGCAGTGAATAAAAAAATGAGTCAATTCCTACAACAACCAACCACATTTCACCCAAAGGCTGTTAAATGTATATTCCGTTATCTAAAAGGGACAAGTACATATGGCATTACTCTGACTGCAGGTGACTTTTCAAATTTCCAGCTTCACTGATGCAAATTGGGCAAGCTGCCTGATGAAAGACGTAGTACTGGTGCGTATTGCACATTTCTTGGTCCTAATCTAATCTCGTGGTCATCATTAAAGTAAAGGGTTGTATCTAGATCCAATACAGAAGCATAATATCGTGTAATTACAAATGCCGTGGCTGAAGTTATGTGGTTATAAAAGCTGCTATTTGAATAGCATATTGTTTCTCGACATTCTGCAGTCATTTACCGCGATAATACGAGCTCAATACAGCTTGCATCTAATCCAATTTTACATGCGATGACGAAACATGTTCAAATTGATTATTACTTCATTAGAGACATGCATTCATTTACTGCGATAATACGAGCTCAATACAGCTTGCATCTAATCCAATTTTACATGCGATGACGAAACATGTTCAAATTGATTATTACTTCATTAGAGACAAGCTGTTTGATGGTTCATTGCAACATCAACATGTTTGTTCGGAGGATCAAGTGGCCGATCCTTTGACTAAGGTTATTCCTGTTCAGCGATACTTGGCTTTGAAGAACAAGCTCACTGTGACTCACAGACCTCATCAAAGAGTCATGGCAATATCAGAGAAGGTGATGATTGGCTAGGGATGATGAAGAACTGGTACATGATGAAAATACAAAAGTAGGGTAAAGATGAGATAGCTGGTTTGGTCTGTTTGCTAGGGGATGATTGACCGGATCTAAGGTTGCTGGGGGATATTGGATTAATGTTGTGAAGTTCAATGTTGGAGAAAGCCCAGCAATTGAAGGAGCCCAAGCCAGACAAATGTTCCCTGTTTCTCCTCCGGCACTGGAGAACATTCTTATCCCCATATCCTTGTTTTCTGGAATGCAGTAGTGATTGTATATAAAGATGTTAGCGATGTTTTTGATATTCCTCCTCCATGTCATAATAGCCAAATGCCTCCCATCCATTCTTGGCTATTTATTCACACTCCTCGTGTCTTATCTTTGTCCTGTGTAGAACGAACAATGTTGGGTCATGATCATCACGCACGTTGTGTGTTTCATTAACGTAGTGATTGATCCAAATCATAATCCCCAGCTCTCATATTTTCTACTTGGTTAGAGCAGCTTGAAATTAAGCGTCTACGTTGATTCTTCTCCGTTAAATTGCGACGTGAATTTGAGATGATATATTTTCATTTCTCATAAGGACATGCACATTGAAAAAGGATCGAAATTGTTTTTTCTATTTTTGATTTAATATTTGAATACATCCAATATATAATTACTCTTATTACAAAACACATTTTTTCTATAATTACACGTACAATCAATTTTGTATATTATAAAATCAATCACAATCAATCAAAAAATTGTCCGTGGCCCTCGACTTCCTCTCAAATTACCGGAGACGACCGGATTTACGTCCCGCATGCCTGATTAAAAATAAAGAGAGGATTCACGCCCAATTTCTTCTAGTCAAGGCTAAAATCCCGTGTAAGGCACTAACAACACTGAGGTAAAAACTACGCCTAATCTAAGGGGCTTGCGACACTGGGGGGCATTCCTTTAGAAATGTAATTCACATAACTTTTCATACCCAACAATGAAACAAAAAAATTTTTGCAAGTACAAATAAAATTATATTGAAATCTTAAACGTAGGAATAGAATATATCAAAATTCATTTTAACAAAAAAATAAAAAATTATACATAAAATCTTAGTGGATGATATTATCAGGTACACATCTTTTTGAATATTAGTAATTTTTTAATTAATGGTTATGTTCACTTTATCAAAGTTCAATATTTCAATGAAGGAATCGTCTTTGCATCGTATATAAACAAGTATGTGGTTAAGGAATTCAATATATATTCATTCATTTTTGTTTTCTTTTATGTTTGGATACTACTTTTCAAGAGAAAGCCTAGAAAAATGTGAGTAAAGCAATAGAAAATATGAGCAGATGACTACTCCCAGTATATTATTGTAATGTCGATTATCATTCTTACTCGTTAGGCTTACTTCTACCCAGTTGTTGATTCCACTTTTTCGGTTCGACGAGACATTTATTATATGTGACTTTAGACTCTTAGAACGGAAAGGAACCTGTGTTGGAATGCTGGTGGGGTGCAGAAGGCTATTTTATGTATGTCATCATCGTAGAAGAAAGTTTTACATGACCGGCTAAATATGTCGGTTTACGAGTGCAAGGTTTCATAATGGTTTTTGTCGTCCGATTTCTGTCCGAGTTTCGTCGTTGTTTCCGATATCATCATCTAAGAAATTATTGAAGTTGTATGATAGCTGTAATTAATGAGATAAACACCAAATGGCTCTCTGTTTGTTTCGTGGGTATTCTCCATCTATTTTATCGGCCATTTTCTTGTTGGGAATAAAGCCCATCTGGCTTAATGGCTAACCCCACATAGGTCTTAAAAAATATTACCAAGGGAAACGATTTAGCTTGGAATATTTCCTACAATGATGTTTATGTTCATTCCTTTTTTGGGTATTATATATTGTTTTCGTGTGGTCCTTTTATATCAACTACTGTCGGAGATTCTGGAATGTGGGGAAGGGAGTCGAAGTTGCTCCTCGTATGGCACAAGAGATGTTAACGAGAAACTAATATTGGGTACAAAATGCACTAAAAAATCGTTCAATAAAAGATCTAACATGAAGTCTTCGGCAGGCTAGCATGGCGCAAGGACTATGGAACTGAGGTCCGCCAATGCAGCCCCCACCTCCCTTCCCGGTAGGAGTGGCCGCACCACATGCGGACCAGAAGGATCCATGGCCCCGACTTTTGTTGTGTATTAGTTCTAACTAAAATTTAAAATTTCTCTTTATATTTTCCTCGTCTTCAATTTCGCCCCGCAAAACCTTGTTCTAATTATTGCTACCGAACATAAGTGATCAAAGCATCTTGGGAGGCAACAACTCGCAAAAGTGATCAATCCTTTGAAATTAAGCTTATAGAATCGACAAGAAGTTAAATGCCTCTTTGGAACTGTTTAACAATAGAAATTCTGGGCCACAGATCTCGGCCTCATCTGTGGATTAATGGTCCAGAACACGGTCCCAAGGAATAAGAAACCCAGTAAGGAGGTGATCACGGAGACACACCAGACGAAGGCTTGTTGGGCGAAGCAGTCATCAAGCAATAAGGTTACCAGGTGTTGGATCGTTCAAGTGCACTAAGAGGAGAGGTGAATTAATGATTGTAACTTTTTCGCCATTTCTCAGTGTAAACGGAAGCGTACTGTATCATAGCAGAGCATTTCTCAGAATGAGATCAGCTTCGCTGTAATCGTTACGATTTGATCGAGTAGGTTTTCGTACGAGTGTTTGCGCGATCGTAACGGACACAATAGTTTATAATGGTTCGGCCTTAATCGACCTACGTCCACTTTCCACCAACGAGGTGATTCCACTATATAATATAATGGGTGCAAAGAGCCCTTGCACTAGGAGTTCGGTTTCTCACAAAGTGAGATTTAGAATCCTTTACAATAGATGATCACTCCTGGACAATGGTCAGCTCCTCACACAGTGGACGCCTTCTTGTTTCCAACAGAATGATGCTCACAGTCAACAATTGGTAGCTCAACGGATTCCACACAGCACGTTGTCACTCAGACGTAAGCCTGTCTGTCAAAGCACACAGGCAACGTTTTGTTAGAGTATAAATCCTCAGATAATAATCCTTACAGTGACATAAAGACTTCTTAGAGAGCAGCTCATTTCTGATTCACAAGCAGAAGATTACTTCACCACTTAATCGTTCAGCAGAGGATTTCCACACAGCTCTTGTCTCCTTTTGATGAGAACCTGTCTATAAGCACTAGAGAGACAACCACAAAGACAGTCACTTAGATCACAAACAAAAACGAAAGAAAACTTTGGTTCATCACTCAGCAGAACCTGATTTCTCACTCAGCGAAGTCGCAGTATCCGTCCTACACTCAGTTCGGACGTGTACGGTTACCACAATCGTGACTCACTGCACTGCACACCCAGTGCCTAGGGTGGAATTTTCTACTTTAGAGGCTTCCACGCAACCTATTCTACTGTCCGTCAGCAGGAGGTCGAGACTTCTGCACAGCACCCCTGTGCTCGGGAGGACCTCTCTGCACTACGGCGGCGTTCCCAACTCCTACTCTACCCTGCAGGCACGACACTTCTGGCACGCTCCCGTAAGTGCGTATCTAACTGCTCAAACTCCGTAGGTTCGAGACTACGAAGAGACACGACAAGAACGGCTTCTTGCCGATGGGTTAGCAAGTTGTTACTGAATTCAAAACAGGTATTCACTTAGCTTCCCTCAGACAATTCGCCAGCCGCTCGTTTAACACACCAAGGACACTTAGTCCCTCTCACGACGATCAAGGTCGCACTTAGCCCTTGACACTCCCACACGTAGATTGCGAGAGATAAGAACCGACGATCACTTAGCACCTTCCATTCTCCGCCGATCCTCAAAGCTTCACTCAGATCACACAGGTTTTGGACAACCACTCAGACCATACAAAACCACAAATGCACTCATATATGTCATCCTAGTCTGAATATAATGGAGAAGGAGACATAGAATATGTTCAGATACGTTGGGACAATCTTCGTGATTTGTTTCCAAAAGTTGCGAACAGATTCTGAGCAACGGTCTGCTCAACGGTCGCAGTATCATGGAAGGTAAGTCCCCAACGATAACTTCCCTCACATAAATTGTTTTATCCTAAAACATAAATTGTTTTATCCTAAAATAAATTAACTGTTTACAATTCTTATAAGATTTTATAAAGTTAAATTATAATTAAAACAATTTGATTTGATATTTTAACTTTGTACAGCATAGCTATGCGGGAGACATTCAGAATAAAATATTTTGTTTCCAAATATAAACTTGGAAAACTAATCACATAATATTGTGTTGCCTAAATATATGAATTGATGATATTTAAATCATATTCAACGTATTCAGACAATCTGATATATATTCTGAATAAAATAAAAATATAATGTAATTATGAAATATTTATTTCCATATATTCATTAAGTAATCGTATAATTACAGTAATATCGTACTGTGAGATAGCAACATACTGTTCGTGCTAGTTGTGGCTCAACAACACTTTGCTCAAGCAGATTACTAAAGATAAGCTTTCCCCTTATGAATGAAATTAATGAAAGGATTTTGATTAACTTCCATAATTAGAGGCTTTATAACCATAACTATGGTAAAATATATTCTAAACTAAATTAAAATATTTAGGACATCCAGATAATAACTGGAACATTAAATTAATCTAGATAATTCAAAATATGAATTAATTTCAATAAACTATTCTGAAAAAATAATTATTTCCATATTTACAAAAGAATATACGCAATATTACAGCGACACCTTACTGTGACGCACCATCTCATTCCTCAAGCTCATCATCAAAGACAAGCGAAGTGTTGCAGCAACACAGTGCTATGATTTTATAACATAGCTTCTCAAGCTCATCATCACAACCAAGGTTAACACCAGGTGACGGGCGACAAGGGTCAGCGAAATAAAAAGCGATAGCTAACTGGGCGAACAAGGAAACTCTACGGCGAAGGCCAATGGATGATGTGGTCGATCAGTGGCTGTTAAAGAGGAATCCTGACGATCTCAGGATTTGAAAGGGAATTGTTGCTAAATGGAAAGAAGATATTCCATGAAGACTGGTGACAAAGGAAACGTAATATATATGCAATTTTTCGTTACCGTATATACGTAGGTCTAGCTTAGCATAAATAGTTGCTCTTAGACATTGTATACAGACACTTCTCTACGGACGGACATATTGTCATTTTTATCTTTAAGCATTCTAGCGTTTCTGTGCTCCTACCTTCTTGCTTCTCTCCGAAGGCAACGTCGATGGCATTCGTAAGTGCTTCCGCTTAAGGGTGTTCGTCCGCTGTCGTCTCTCTCTCTCTCTCTCGCTTTTCATTCATACGGTGACCACGCATTCAACGAACCTCCGAGGACCAGTTGCTCATAGTGCTAAAAATTTTCGACATGTTTGGATTCGGCTTGTCCGCCGCAGTCACTTCCAGGGCGAACAACAACAATTCCCGAAGAAGTGCACGCTTCATTACCATCGGATAAATTCTTTGAATGAGTCTTGATTTTGTTAGTTCCAGTTTAGAAATTTAATCCATGTTTGTATCTGTCTTGAGTTGGAACATCACACCGCATTTCATTCTCCTCTGAAATTCCAAAACTCTAGATGCCTCAAATAGCAATTTTAAATGTCATTCCCCTTCTCCTTATCTGGGTCGATTTCGGGCACAAATAAGTAATAAGATTTCGATTTTGTTGTTGATTTTTCCTTGTCAAATCATGACGCTACAGGTTGGTTGGATTCTTTGTTGTCAAATTAAAGGTGATGCAGCGAAAGCATTGGTGCTCACAACAATCAATATCAAAGGAGGAGGGGCTGCCCGTAGCTGTAAAAGATCTTCGTCGGGACCACCTGCAACGGTTTCCGTATGCCATGGAGAAGTCCCCATCCTACTAGAGTAGCGTGGTTACAATCTCTAATCGCGACAATACACGTGAATCCCCGAATTGTATATTTATTGAATATCTTGAATGTGATTGGATTGATGCTTTAATGAATATTCACTGAAGCTTTAAGGAGTATGTTTGATGAAGACGTTGTGATTAAAGCTTGATCTGATTGCTCTTCATGAACGACGAAGATCACTAGGGTCGTAGAAGTTTGATCTGAAGAGTATTTTGTATAGTGGCGAATAACACCATCATTGTAGAAGTTTGATATGACTGATGATGCATGAAGCTTAATTCGACTGGTCTTTAGATCCGGCGAAGAACTTCGGGCTGCGTGGGCGTCGACAGAACATCATCCATCTTGTGAGGAGAGGATGCTCGAGAGCATTACTAAGTCGACGACCTCCTCACTCTTCAAGTGTCTCAGTTGAGGAAGATGAGCCCCTATTTATAAGAGTCGAGTGGCTGCAAGTCCCTTATCTGCTCAATGTGGGGTAAGTACACTTGGGATTAAGGATACTATCTGCTCATTGTGGGACAAGTACTGTTGACATGGTTTTCATTAAAACCTACATAAGCGAACTTTCATCGAGTAAACGTGGGAAAACATATAATTTGATGTGAAATTATATTTTCACTTATTATATTAATATTTTGAGTTTGAAATTATTTTTAGGATGACATATGTTTACTTCCTTGTGTGGATAAAAATTTATCTGACAATTTACTAAGAGAAAGGAAACCAAATTTAATTATTGTAACATTTGGCAAGGATTCGAAATCATTTCCTCATCTTTGTATTAATTGATAATAAAATTATTACAAAGAATCATTTATTAAAATGATCTTCCATTATATTTGTAATCATACAAATATTATTATTTATAGGATGACGTTGATGTGTTAGAAACTATCTAAGTTAAAATGGAAATAAATATTTTAGTTTATCCAACACAATTGTACGATTGATTAATCCAATCTTTACTTGGTTTGATGATGTTTATTTTTAATGAAAAGTAAACATACCCAATTAAGCTGTTGCCTTCATCCTTACATTGACTGTGTCTCCATATGGGAGGAGCCGTGCCTTTGTATAGGAGTTGTTATACGTGCTATTTTCTAATAGTAGAAATCACCCAGTTGGGTGGAGTGGATGTAAGCCGAGTTGTCTGAACCACTATAAAAACTATTGTATTATTTATTTTTGTGCTACTAACTTCTTGTGTGTTTGTATGACCAGACAGATACATTCACATAGACGGTAAATGTGTTCTGTTATTAAAACATCTCAACAGCGACATAGTTATGTTATCAGGACTTGTAGTTTTAGAAGTCTGCTTGTGTACGATTTCGTACGATACAGATGTTTGCTTCCGCAAATCGGGTAAAGTGTTTTAGTTGTTCAGAAAGTTTAGACCGAACGAATGACACTAATTCACTACCTCTCTTAGTGTAACCATTTTCAACAATTGGTATCAGAGCCTAACTCAACATTTTAGCTTCACCGTTAGTTGAGAAATATAAGAAATGAATTCTGCATTTCTTTTGGGATAATGACATGATACTCATCGTCCTCCTCTCTTTGGCGGTCAACATTTTTCTTATTGGAAGTCAAAGCTACAAATATTTGTTGAAGATGTAGAACCTGAATGTTGGGACATAATTCACAATGGGCCGATCATGGTTCCTACTGTACAGGAAACTGTTTCTGATAATTTTAAATCAAAAGAATGACTCGGAGCGATTCATTTGAATGCGATGGCTAAGCACATATTAGTCTGTACAATGTCTTCAAATGAGTTTAATCTTGTTTCTACATGTAAAACCGCTAAGGAAATTTTGGACAGATTGATTACTACCTATGAGGATACTAGTCAAGTCGAAGAAACAAAAATAAACATTCTTGTTCAACAATATGAATCGTTCAAAATGAAGAATGACTACTCTGTTAATAATATGTATGATAGACTCAATCATCTTATAACTAGTTGGGGACATTTCGGGAAGACATTCTCTAATGCAGAACTCGTCAGAAAGATTCTTCGGTTTTTACCTAAAAATTGGGTAGCCAAGAAAACGGCCATAGAAGAACCAAAGGACTTAAGTACTTTGCAATTGCACCAACTTATGGATCGTTAGTGTCTTACGAATGTGAGAACATTGCTAGAGAAGAAAAGAAGCATAATTCTATTGTTTTTAGAGCATCGATAAAGTCATCCCAATCTTCCGATGATGAGATAGAAGATGACTCAGATGATGTATTCTCTCTTCTTGCTAGAATATTCAAGAAGTTCATGTTTAAGAATCGCCATAAAAATAAAAAGGGTGATAGACGTAAAAGTTAAAAGCAAGATGATAACAAAGAAGTCATCTACTACGAATGCAAGAGACCCAAACATTACAGAAATGAATGCACTTTCTCAAAGGAGAAAGCTTCTGCATCTAAGAAAAACAAGAGAGCGATGATTGTCTCTTGGACTGATAGGGAAGAATTAGATAACAAAGATGAACAAGCAAATGTTTGTTTCATCGATCTGAATTTAAATATGACATAGATAGTAATGTCTGTATGAAAACAAAAATGAAAAGAAATGAATGGTACTTAGACAATGGTTGTTCAAGACACATGACTGGTGATCCAACCAAGTTCTCAAGTCTAACTCAACAGAATGGAGGTTTTGTTACCTTTGGCGATGATAACAAACAAAAACTTCATTCAAGTGGAAAGGTGCAGTTTCAACCACCAGGCCTTTGCATCTATTGTATATGGACTTTGGTCCTACAAGAACCCAAAGTCTAGGAGGAAAGTGATATAGACTTGTAATAGTTTATGACTGTTCCGGGTTCACATAGATTAAATTTCTAACTCATAAAAATGAAGCATTTGAAGTTTTTTTTAAATCTCATAAAACAACTTCAAATTGAGAGTGGTCATTCTCTTCGGAGTTTGAGAATAAATCATGGAACAGAATTTGAAAATCGTAATTTTGCTTCCTTCTGTGATCAAAATGGTATAACTCACAATTTTTCTACTCCCTACACTCATCAACAAAATGGAATAGTAGAAGAAAAAAAGGACTTTACAAGGCATGGCAAGGATTATGCTAAATGAAAGTAAAAGTTTCACAAAACCTACAGAAGCAGTAAACACCGCTTGCTATGTATCTAGTCGAGTTCTTGTTAGGATTAAATTAGATAAATTCCCTCTTAATTATATAAAGGGAGAAAATCAAAGATTTCATACTTCCAATCATTCGGAAGTAAATGTTATATTTTGATACCTACAAAGGATAATATAGGAAAATTTGACACTAGATCAGATGAATAAATCTTCTTAGGATATTCCATGACTAGCAAAGCCTACAGAGTTTTCAATAAGAGAACATCTGTTATGGAAAAATCGATTGACGTTCGAGTTAATGATTCATGCGAAATTATTAAAGGAACAACAGGAGATGTGGTTCCTATATATTCTATAGAAGATATTTCTTCTGCAGATTACCATGAAAATCAGAAAGATGTTTTTGACATTGAGGAAACTCGGCAAATTATTAACAATATAGATGAAACTCACTTTTTCGGGCAAAATCCTCAATATAAAGTACTATCCATACACAAAAACATCATCCTATTGATCAAGTAATAGGGAACATTTCGAAAGGAGTACAAACTCAACATTTTGTAAGTCACTTTTGTGGACATTCTGCATTTCTATCCAAAAAAGAACCAGAAGATATTGATGAAGCTTTAACTGATCCAAACTGGATCCTTGTTATGCAACAAGAGCTTAATCAGTTTGAACGAAATAAGGTGTGTACATTGGTACCATGACCAAACGATCAGTCTATAGTCGGAACTGTTAATATGGTTTTGATGATGCCACACAGAAGGTAAGCTTCTGCTGTGTAGAAGAAAAGCTTCTTCTACTCTGCAGAAGGTTAACCAACAGGGACAGTCTGTTTCGTACCTTCTGTCACCTAATCATTACCACGAATTATTTAATTCATCATTTGATTATTTAAATACATTTGTATGATACATTTTGTTAATTAAAATGGTGTTAAATCATTTTGATTACGATTTATTTCCATGTGAGTTGATCTACTCCCTTTAAAGGAAGAAATCACTCTATATATGGAAAGCTCTAATGCGAGGTTCTGTTGACTGATTTGGAACTTCCAACGGTCATTTTATCATTTCACTTGCATCTAATTACGTCCAGATTCATTATGAATCATGGCAAAGGACAACCCATCTGAATATTGACGTGTCCCTCACGTGTCTGTATCTATAAGGTCTCCCAACTACTTTTGGAAACCAAGAATATCTTAGTTCCATTTACAGAAGCCTGACATATCTTATCTATCCAAATCTTCTACAAGCCCTCTCACATAAGATCGCGAACACAATCATGACCAGATGACATGATTTATCTTTAACTGATACGGAGCATCTCTTCCAATGGGGTAATGTTTTATTTGGCTGATATTTTGTTTCCTTATTTTACAGAAACATCCGTCATCCAATGTGCCTTCTATAAGTAATGTATTTTTGTTTTGTATAAGATATGATCTTTTATTAGATAGAAATGTATAGAGGACTTACGTGTAGAGTGAGTGTATTATATTGAGAGAGACTGGTGAGTTTACATTCTCTTTGGGGTTGAGCATTCGATTGCAGAAGGCTGGTGTCCAGGGTACAAGCTAGACCGGACATGAGTGAAGCTGCGAAGGATCTGGCTGCACTGTGGCGTGGCGGACGTGCATCGTGCTTGGGGAGAAGTCGGGGTGTATACGTGCCACGGCAGTGAGCAGAAGAAGGGCCACACCTGGAGGAATCTGGTGAGGTACTGGTATCGATTGTTTTGTAATTGATTTGCTGGTGTATGCAGAAAGCAGGTGTCCATGGTGTAAGCTATGCCGGGCATGAGTGAGGGCCGTGAAGGATCTGGCTGCACTGTTGCTGGCGGACGTGCATCAGGTTTAGGAAGAAGTCGGGGTATATACGTCTCAGGGCAGTGAGCAGAAAAATGGCCGCATCTGGGAGATTCACGGTGAAGCACTGATAATTGTGTTTCTGTAGAAGGGAAGTACCTACTGCAGGCTTTGGAGAAGCCCCACGGGTGCTGACTACTTCTGAAGTCTTGGTGAGGAGTCAATGATTGGGGAAGCCTTGGTGAGGAGCCAAGCAGGTCAAGGACCCGCCGGAGGGAAAATCCACCCTTGGACGGAGGGGCTGTCTGCCTGCGTAGGGCCACTACATGCATGCGTGGAGCTACCACGTTCTACAGAACCCGGATTGTGGAGTAGGCTATTGCCGAACCACTATAAACCTTCTGTGTCTCATTTTTTTTATAAGTATTTTGTGTCTCATTTACTTTATGCACAAACAAAAAAGCAAATTAACAGACCCAACACGAACATTTGAGCAGTCACTCCAAAGGTCCTGCATCAAACATCTTACGTTACAGAAACCAATCAGGTTCTGCAGTTGTTTTCAACGATCTAGCTTTTGCATATCATCTATTGATAGTGCAGAAACCTACAAGGTTCTGTAACAACCTTATGCTACTACAAGTATCTTTCAGATCTTAGAGTAGACGTTACTGATCACACTTAGGGTGGTCAGATCTGTAGAACCTTAATAACAGAAATATCAACCTTCTGGATCAACCTTCTGCTATTGTAGAAACCTTCTTAGGACTGCATAATCATATCTTATATCAGACTTTGGCTGGTCGTTCTGTCGTCAAACAGTTCGTTTCGAGATATGTTGTGTACAAGGGTTAGGTAACCTACAGAAACCTAACATTCCGTTTAGTTATAAAAATGCTAAAAAGTCCATTACACTAATTCCTCCCCTCTTACCACCATTGTTACACCAACAATTGGTATTGGAGCAGGTCCAACAAAAGCCTTACAGCTTGTTGGATTCCTATAGAAACTCTGACCTTCCGTGTGCTCTCTGACCATTACCACTTTGTTGCCTTCTACAGAAGTTTTATTTTCTGTTAGAATCCAATAATTGGTAATAGAGCCCAACTCAACTTAATTCTTACAGCTAGTTGAGGAACGATCAACACTCGACAGAAGCTTTCGGCTCTTCGAATTTCTACTTAAAGTCTGCAGAAGCTCTACGCTCTGCCAGAACTTAACATTGGCCGACTTTGGTGGATGACCACAATTGGGTAATCCTCCCAAATTCGATGGCCAAAACTTCTCTTACTGGAGAACCTTATTGAGACCTTACATGGAAGCGATTGATGAGGATATGTGGAACATTGTTGAAAATGGTCTACCCTCTACTCCAATCGAAAACCGTATAGACTCACAAGGACGTCCTACTAGAGAATTTCAAAGACTTACGAGACTCAACTCAATGGCGAAGTATCTGCTATTTAATGTGATGTCGCCGAATGAGTTTGAAAAAGTTTCTATGTACAATACTGCACTAGAAATCGTGGAGAAGCTTGTCACTATGTATGTTGGGACAATTCAAATCCGTGAAATAAAGATGAACATTTTGGTTCATCAATATGAGAATTTCTCTATGAAAAGTTATGAGACTGTTCAACATATGTATGAGAGGCTAACCCTTCTCGTAAATGCCCTGGAACATCTAGGAAAGTCATTCACAAATGGAGAATTGGTGAGAAAGGTTCTGCCCAGATCTTGGGAAGCCAAGAAAACGACTATAGAGGAAGCAAGGGATCTCACTACTCTCCCTCTGGAACAACTTATAAGTTCCTAGATGCCTTATGAGATTGAGAAATCATCTCGCCCCGACATCACACCCGTATCTGTGGCTTTTAAAGCTACAAGAGAAATAGCAGAAGCTTCTGATGATGACACAGAAGCTGAAGCTGAAACGGATGATGAACTTGCGATGAT
Source organism: Melastoma sanguineum (assembly GCA_029817735.1). Taxonomy (NCBI): domain Eukaryota; kingdom Viridiplantae; phylum Streptophyta; class Magnoliopsida; order Myrtales; family Melastomataceae; genus Melastoma; species Melastoma sanguineum. The sequence continues at coordinate 1,019,127 of JARUPW010000011.1, forward strand.
TGCAAAGCGACTTCTCAAGTTCACCTCCGAACGCCGGTTCAATAAGAGCAAAGGCGAAAGGAAAAGACATTCTAAGCAACCAGAACTAAGGTGCTTTGAATGCAATAAGAAAGGTTATATAAAGACCGATTGTCCTCTTCTTCGGGAGAAGGAACAACCTTCTTCTCCCAATAAGGTAAGAGAGCTATGCTTGCCTGGGAAGAAAGTCATGAGTCTGATAACGAGCAAGAACAAACACTTGTCTGTTCTACAACTCGCACATAATTAAATCACACTACGAAAGGATCGCTCTGTCTGAGGACAGAAGCAAAGGAAAATGAGTGGTATCTGGACAGTGGTTGCTCTAAGCACATGACTGGTGATCCCTCAAAATTTTCCAACCTCACACTGCAGAACGGAGGTTCTATAAGCTTTGGAGACAATAGCAAAGGTTCTGTAATTGGAACTGGAACTGTTGGTACTCCAGAAACTATGGTTATAAGAAACAAGGCTCGACTGTTGCAAAGGGATATTCTCAAGAAGAAGGTATTGGGTATGACGAGACATTTGCTCCTATGGCATGTCTTGAAGCGATACGGCTTCTATTAGCTTATGCTTGTTACAACAGCTTTAAGTTATCCTCCATGGATGTAAAAAGTGCTTTTCTTAATGGTGATATTAAGGAAGAGGTTCATGTCGAACAACCTTCGGGATTTGAGGAACGTAAGTTTCGAAACCACTTCTTTAAACTCTCAAAGGCTCTATATGGTCTAAAACAGGCTCCTAGAGCATGGTATGAGAAGTTAAGTTCTTTTCTCATGAAGAAAGGCTACAGTAGAGGAAAGGTAGACACTACTTTATTCCTCAAACAAAAAGATAAAGATCGATTAATCGTCCAAATCTATGTGGATGACATCTTTGGCTCGGCAAATCAAGAGTTGTGTAAAGAATACTCTCAACTCATGATAAATGAATTTAAGATGAGCATAATGGGAGAACTTACTTTCTTCCTTGGTTTACAAATTCGTCAAAATGTTGAAAGCACTTTTATTTTACAAGAAAAGTACACTAAGCAATTATTAAAGAAATTTGGGTTAGAAAACTCAAAGTCTTTATTTACTCCTGTAAGTGTTAACACTAAAGTAGGCAAAGATAAGTTTGGCAAAGATGTAGATCCTAAACTCTATAGAAGTATGATTGAATCTCTACTGTATCTTACAACTTTCAGACCAGACATACTATTCAGTGTGTGCATGTGTGCAAGATTTCAATCCGTACCAAAAGATTAGCACTTGACAGCAGTCAAAAGAATTTTCAAATATCTCTCTGGATTAGTGAAGTTGGGTTTATGGTACTATAAAGACTCCTCATTCGATCTCATTCTGATTCAGACTTCTCATGTTGATATCATGGTTCTCGAAGAAACAATCTTCTGTAGCATTATCAACAGTAGAAGCTGAATACATTGAAGAAGCAAGTTGTGCACAACTTCTTCGGATGCGACAACAACTGGAAGATTTTGGCTTTAAGTTTAAAAGTATTCCTATTAAGTGTGATAATACTAGTGGAATTAGCTTAACACGGAATCCTGTGTGCCACTCAAGATCAAAGCACATTGAGCTTCGATATCACTTTATTCGTGATAACTTTCAAAGCGGTTCTATTATTGTTGAATACGTCAATACAGAGAATCAACTCGCTGACATATTTACAAAACCCTTAGATAAAGAACAATTCTGCTTTATCCGAAATGAATTGGGAATATGTCGTCCCTTTTAAATATTCATAAAATAGAAATATTTCTCCATTTGAAACCATCGGTTTCACATAGAGAAAACATCCTTGTTTATGGTTTTAATTATAAACTATAGAACACCACTTTTGTTACAACGATTCCTTTCAATAATCTTTTCTACCCTTTGATAGAAAAAAAGGGGGAGAAGAGCTAACAAAATAATTTCTGCATTTTTGGGTATGCAGGATAAATTCTCTTCTGTTGGGTATGCAGAAGATAGACGCAACTTCTGTCAGGAATACATAATACAATTTTGTTTATGTTGGGTAAAAATACATAGAATTATATTTCTATTTCAAAGATTTACAATACTCGAAAGTACAAGCATTAATTCCTTTGAACTATCTAAGTAATGCTTAAACTCAGGGGGAGTTACTTAAAAAATAATTTTCTCTCATTTTAATGACAATTTGATCTTAATCAAAAAGAGGGAGATTGTTGACATGATTTTGATTGAAACCTACAGAAGCTAACTTCCATCGAGTAAACGCCGGAGAACATATAATTTGATGCGAAATTATTTTTACACTTATTATATTTCGAGTTTTAAATTATTTTTAGGATGACATATGTTTACTTCCTTTTGTGGATAAAAATTTATCTTTCGGTTTACTTGTAGAACGGAAACCAAATTTAATTATTGTAACATTTGGCAAGGATTCGGATTTGATTGTAGTTTAATCATTTCCGCATCTTCGTTTGATAACAAAATTAATACAAATAATCATTTATTAAAATGATCTTCTATTATATTTGTAATCACAGAAATATAATTATTTCTAGGATTACGTTGATGTCTTAGAAACTATCTAAGTTAAATTGGAAATAAATATTTTATTTTATCCAAAACAATAGTTAATCAAATCTTTAAATGATTTGATGATGCTTATTTTTAATGGAAAGTAAACATACCCAATTAAGTTATTGCATTCATTCTTACGTTGACTGGAAATAAAAAATCAAATAATTTCATTTTACATGATGAAATAATAACGACAACAAATCAAATGATTTGATTTTACAATCAAAATAAATAATAATTGATTTTTGTAAAATTATAAGAAAAGTGAATACATTTCGTACGATCCTATAAATTCAATCATAACAAATGAAGATAACAATTGTTGTGATGACTGGGAGGAAGAAGAACGTTCTGCGTTTTCCGAATTGTTTATGTTCTGACGGAGTTTCGATGTTCACGTTTGTTTGCCGGTTTAACCTTAATACGGGGTCCGTATAGTTAGTTACTGAGAAGTCGTGCATGTGACCCGGAATAGGGGGAGCTGTTCGCTTTCGTGTAGTACGCCATAGAGTCGCTATATCGAGAAGATCGCGAAAGTCGTGTGGAGTCGCCATCGTGAAAATCTATCCTTCGACAGGGGTCACTGTCTGCTTGCGTAGAGCTCCCTACGTGCTCGTGTGGGGCTCGCCACATAGTGGCTATCTCAAGGAGATCGTGCAGATTGTGGACACCGCCGTCGAGAAATTCCAACCTTGTACAGGGGTCATTGTCTGCTTTCGTAGGGCTCGCTACGTGCTCGAGTGGGGCTCGTCACGTAGTCGCTATCTCGCGGAGACCGTACAAGTTATGGATCCGCCGTCGGGAAATTCCATCCTTAGCATAGGGGTCATTGTGCTGTGAATCACAGAAAGGGCTAATTGTGTCTCAGGAGGAGTCATGCCTCTGTATAGGAGAAGTTATACCTCTTTATAGGAGTTGCTATACGTGTTATTTTCTAATAATAGAAATCATTGAGTTGGGTGGAGTGGATGTAGGCCGAGTTGGGTGAACCACTATAAAAATTATTATGATATTTATTTTCGTGCTACTAACCTTCTTATGTGTTTGTGTGACTAGACATGTACATCCACACAAACCGTGAATTTGTTATGTTATTAGAACATCTCAACAGCAACATAGTTCTGTTATGAGGACTTGTTGTTTCAGAAGTCTGCTTGTATACGATTTCGTACAACACAGACGTTTGTTTCCGTAAATCGAGAAAAATGTTTTAATTGTCTAGAAAGTTCTGTCCGAACGAAATACACTAATTCACCCCTTCGTAGTGTGACCATTGTTTCCATCAAGTACACATGAACACATAAGTGTTAAATGTTCTATGTTATATTAGTTGATATATTTTGTATCGATTGACATTATTTCGACACTTATAAAATTTTAATGTTTATAAATACCCGCATGCTTATATATCATGGAGATTAAAATTTGATTATTGTTTGTGCAAAAACATTTTTCATATGAGATAATCTCTGGAAAGGATGAGAACCCATAATATATAAATATTTGGTTGACTTACGCTGATATAGAAGATATCACGCGTACTTATTTTTTGCACGCATTTATATCAAACGGCGATACCAACGTTGGAGAAAGGCTAATGAGAACTTTTTGTTACGAATATATTTTGACGATGCTTAAAGCCCGGAAGATCGGATGACAGATCACAAGAAATTGTCTCCATTGAATCAACGAATCCCACTTTGATATTCGGTTTAGAACCGAGGCATAAGATTTCCTCATCATGCCCTGTGTAGTGTCTATGTATATACAAGGCGGAAGATTTTTTTTCGTTGTGCCCCTCTCTAGTGTAAACCACCGAGGCTGATGGCTTATTCATCACCCTTTTAATCATTACATACAAGTTCCAAATATCTAAAGCTTATATGCATTAAAGATGTGAACATCGAAGCGACGAGTTTCTTCCTCCTTGCAGTGATGGTAGAGTGATGCGATGGATTCTATTTCATTAAGTCATTTATAGTTTATACTTATACGGGTTATGAATATTACATGTTAGTTTTTTTATTAGGTTGTTCCCAATTTATACTCGTGGGAGTTTGGAGTACTACATGAATGTTTTTTATTTGATTCGTTCAAAGTTTATACTCACGCAGGCCAGAAGTATTACGTGACTACTTTTTTATTCTAGACGATCATAGTTTATGCTCGTGCTGGTCAAAAGTATTACATGCTTTTATTTCTTTTTAAATGACGTACATTTCAGGCTTGTACGATATGGAGCAGTATTTTGTCACACATACTATCTCTTTAACAAATTGTCATTGATAGGCCCAATGTTCAGTACATCTTGATGGACTATTTTGTATGTGCCCCTAGTGTAACCTTGTCGAACAACGTACGGGTCATCCCATTTAGGCATAAATTTGCTTTTGATGTTGTGTATTACAACTATCAATCTACTGACTACTAGTACAAGATTACGAATCTACTAAAACTGTACTTGGTATCGTCGGTTCTCAAAAATTTAGAACTTAAAACTTACCCGGTCTACTCGAGATCCTGTACTGACATCGACCTTATGATACCGACTCCCGATTTTACCCGGAAGTTATGCTCACCCTTATTGATGCTCTAACTCATTTAGGTAAATTATGAATTAGTTAGAAAGGTTCTTTGTACTTGGGGGTATGTTCATCATATTCACCACCATATTTCTATTCGATCTTAGTGGATATCCTTCTATATCTGTATCACTCAGCCTTTCGATACTTATGGGAAGATGTCGGATATCCCTCGGCCTCCCAGTACCTATGGAATGTTGTCAAATATCCCGTCAATCTCCTAGTACCTTTGGGACGTTGTCGGATATCCCATCGGCTTCTCTGTATTGATGGGTCGTTGTTGGAAGTTGCCTTGGCCAACCGATGCCTATGGGACGGTGTTGGATGACCCCTTGACCTCCGCAATACCTATGGGACGTTGTCAAAATATTCCCTTGACCTCCTCGGTACCTATGGCCGCTGTCGAATATCCTCCGCCACTTCGGTGGTTCATTTTATTTAATTTTAAAGAAGTAGCACAGGCTGGTTGAATGCAGAAGGAGCCTCATGATTGTGCCAAATCATAGACCCATTTCGGAATTTAGAAGTGCCTTGTATTCATTTTCATCTCCTTAGCTCTACAGACAAACATAGCCTCATTATGTCAGTGGGCTTGATACGATCGCTATACCAAGGAGCTTGATATGATTTTCATACTTATTGGGTGTTAAGACCAAGCATAATATTTCTTCATCATGTCCCTGTCTGGTATGTATGCAGGCGGAAGATTTTCTTCGTCCAGCTCCCTGTCTAGTTTAATCTAGCATGGTTGAAGAATTATACTTCATTCTTGTAATCATTATGGACAAGTTCCAAATATCTAGAGCTTATATGGAATAAGATGCGATCATCAAAGCAACGAGACTCTTCCTCCTTGTAGAGATGGTAGAGTGGCACGATTGATTCTTTTTCATTAACATGATGTTCATAGTTTATAATCGTGTAGGTCTCGACTATTACATATTTTTCTTTTTTACTGAGCCGTTCAAAGTTTATATTTGTGTAGGCAAGGAATATGTTAGTTTTTTTTTCAAGTCGTTCATAGTTTATATTCTTGTGGGCAAAGAGTATTATATGCTTTTGTTTTTTTTAAAAGTCGTACAGTTTAGGCTCATACGATATGAGCAGTATTTCGTTATGCATAGTGTCTCTTCAGGAATTTGTCGTTTATAGGCGCAATGTGCAATCCAAATTAATAGACTATCTTGTATACGTACATAGTATAAACTTCTTGGACAACGTATGGGTCATTCCACTTAGGCATAAATTTGCTTCCGATTCAATGTGTTACAATTATTCGTATTCTGACTACTATACAAGATCACCAATTTAGATGGAGTGATGATGAACTTTCTTATTAGACGACTTAGACTTCCTCGTTTAGTGGTACTCAATCCGTTGTGTTGTGCTTCTAGACACTTTTCATGACTTCTAACTCTAGTAGAGTCGCACATTATCTTCGTGACAAAGACAGTCTTGTATATCCGTCTATGATGACGAAATCTACTACACCAAAGGAAAGATAGGTTTTACATCGTACACCGAAAAATATGAAGTCGTTTGAGTTGTAGATCTATATGTCCACGAAGCTTTTCTAATTCACTCAAGTTACCCTTCCGACTTGCACCTAACAGCGGCCAATTCCCCTCCTCACCCCATCCAAGGAAATCAGATAATTATTTTGAGAATTTAATAAGGTAGATCTCTTGATGCGCTATCGGTCGCGGAAACGGAAAGGTACTACAAGGAACGCACGAACGAATAAACCGACCAACGTAAACGAAAAGGGTAAAAAACTCATACCGCCGCTGGATACAGCCGAAGCACCACCAAGATTGCCACGAGGGTTGAACGCCTCACAACCGGATACAGAAATCATCACCGATTATGGGAACGCTTGGATAAATCTCGCCACGCTCGGAATCCACCTAACGATAAGAGAAGTTGCACAAAGTTCATGCAAGAACTTGACAGCTGTCAAATTTGGGAAAATATTTCAAAAGGTTCTGATTTAACCTAACAAAAGAGTCCTATTTATAGAAGACCAAAAATGGGCTAACCCTAACTCCCCATTAGGCCCAAAGTAGTAAAAATCAAAGCTAATTAAAAGCAAGTCCAAAAAGATAAAACTAAGGTAATTGGGCCTAACGTCGACTGGCCCAACTAGAAGTTTTCTCGAGCTCCCCTTCTCGAGCTCCCCTTCTCGAGCTCGCCTTCTCGAGCTCCCAGTCTTGAGCTGACGAATCAACTCAACCACTTCAATAGCGTGAAGGTAGCCCTCATCTCGAGCGCTCCTTTGGTTTGATCTCGACTTGGCCTTGCTCGATCCAACTCGCATCATCCTCCCTTTGCTGAAGAAGAGTTGTCCTCAAATCAAGGGTTCTTCATCATCCTCATACAATGCGAGATCTTGGACGTTGAATGTTGCCGACACTCCATATTCCCCTGGCAAGTCGATCTTATAAGCATTATTGTTGATCATCTCAACGACTCGAAAAGGGCCATCGGTTCTGGGCATGAGCTTATTCTTCTTCCTTGATGGAAACCTCTCCTTCCACAAGTGAACCCAGACAAGGTCCACTGGTTGGAATATCCGCTCCCTTCGGCCTCGATTCGCCTTAGACTGATACTTCTCATTTTGTTGCTCAATAAGGGTTTGAATCTTTGCATGGAGCTTCAACATATCTTCAGCTCATCGAACCACATCCTTCTCGAGAATACCCTGACTAGGCATGGGTAACAATTCGACGAGGATCCTCGGGTTGACACCATACACCACTTCGAACGGTGTAGCTCGAGTAGTTGAATGATGGGCTCGATTATAAGCAAACTCAGCTTGTGCGAGCTTGATATCCCTATCCTTCTGATTCTTTGACACCATAGCTCAAAGTAGCCTCCCATTGTCCTGTTCACGACCTCAGTTTGCCCATCTATCTACGGATGGCAAGTGGTGCTGAACAAAATTTTTGCCCCGAGTTTGTGCCAAATTGTCTTCCAAAAGTAACTCAAGAACTTGGCTTCTTGATCCGACATTATCGACAATGGGACCCCATGCAGACGAACGACCTCCTGGAAATAAAGGTCTGCTACGTGAGAAGCACCATCCGTCTTCCTACAAGCAATAAAGTGAGCCATCTTCGAGAACCGGTCCACCACAACCATAATCGAGTGCTTTTGTCATTGCGTTCGGGCCAATCCAAGGACGAAATCCATGCTCACATGCTCCCATGGACGTTCAGCTACAGGCAATGGTGTATAGAGACCTTGGGGCTGGACATGACTCTTTGTGCGTTGATAGGTTGCACAACGTTGGATCAACTTGTGTACGTCCTTAGCCATTTGAGGCAAGTAGAAATGCTCCTGAAGCATCTCGAGAGCTTTCCCAACTCCTAAGTGACCAGCGTGTCCTCCTCCATGTACCTCTCGAATAAGATGCTCCCGAATGGAACTTCGAGGAATGCATAACTTAACATCTCGAAATAGAAAGCCATTAGACAAATGATATTGCTCAATTGGCTTCTCGAGACATCCCCTATACAACTCTCCAAAGTCTACATCACTCGAGTATAACTCTTTTAACAACTCGAATCCGATCAACATTGATTCCATTCTAGCCAAAAGAGCTGACTTTCTCGACAATGCGTCCGCTACGACATTCTTCACTCCCGACTAATTTTTCAAGACGAAAGTGAATGACTAGAGATATTCCACCTACTTTGTGTGTCGTCGATTAACCTTTGCCTGCCCATTGGTATGCTTCGGAGACTCATAATCTGCATGAAAGAAAAACTCCTTGGGCAACAGATAGTGACTCCATGTCTCGAGTGTTCGAATGATAACATAAAACTGCTTATCATAGGTCGAGTAGTTCAATCGCGATCCATTTAGCTTATCGTTGAAATACGATACCGATTAACCCTCTTGCCGCAATATGCCTCCGATCCCTACTCCTGAGGTGTCACACTCGACTTAAACACCTTCTCGAAGTCAAGGAGTACCAACACGAGTGCCTCGCATAAACGACTCTTGAGCAACTCAAAACTCGACTGAGCCACAGGAGTCCACTCGAAAGTCATCCCCTTCAAACACTTTGTCATCGGAGCAGCGATCGAACTGAAATCCTTGATGAATCTCCGATAGAATGACGCTAGGCCATGAAAGCTTCGAACGTCATGCACTGTCTTAGGAATACGCCAATCTCGAATAGCCACAACTTTACACTCATCCACCTGAATTCCTTTTCTCGAGATGACATATCCCAGAAATATAAGTTTAGAAGTCGAGAACTCGCACTTCTTGCTGTTCCCCAATAGTCGTTGCTCCCTCAACTTCTCAAACAACTGTCTAAGGTGGTCAATGTGTTCCTCCTCACTACGGCTACATACAAGAATATCATCACAATCAACAACCACAAATTTGCCGATGAAACGACAAAACACCTGGTTCATCAGTTGCATGAAGGTACTCGGCGCATTCGAGAGACCAAATGGCATAACCATCCACTCATATAATACGAATTTAGTTTTGAATGTCGTCTTCCACTCATCTCCTTCCTTCATTTGAATCTGGTGATATCCACTCCGTTGGTCCACCTTCGAGAAAATTGTCGACCCATGCAACTCATCGAACATAACTTCAAGTCGAGGAATGGGAAATCGATATTTGACGGTGATCTTATTGATTGCTCGACTGTCGATACACATTCGCCATCAACCATCCTTCTTGGGAACCAAAATGGCGAGCACGGAACACGGGCTGAGGCTCTCTCAAACAAAGCCTTGCTCTATAAGCTCATCGACCTGTCGATGCAACTCTCTCGCCTCGTCGGGATTACATTGATACGTAGGTCGATTAGGCAGCAACACTCCATGAATGAGGTCGATTTGATGTTGTATGTAACTCAGTGCAGGCAGTCCTCCTGGCATCTCTTTAGGAAACACATCCTCAAATTCTTGTAAAAGTGCTCGAACTCGAGGGGACATAGTCGAAGCTGGCTCTTCTCCTGCCTCGAACAACATCAACATGTATACATACTTCTCCTCGCGAATATCTCGAGCCAACTCCACCAACTTCGAATTGACTTCTCGAGTTTGATCTCGAGACGACGGGTAGGGTAATGCTTGGGTGGTCAAGGGAAGTAGAGTGATCTTCCTTTGATCGAGAGTGATTGAATACTTATTCTTGTATCCATCTGTTCGCGTAGGAAACGGATCACGTCGGAAATATTTGGCAATAAGACTCACAGTGATTGTAGATGTGGTCGCCAGTAATTGAAGAAATATGATTGAATGCAAATGTCTTTACACAAAGTAAAGAAAGCTTACAGCCATAAAAATAAAAATAAGAACGATGGTGAGGTCATAGACTAGCTACTGTGCTCCGTAGACTTGGAGCGGGGCCGTAGACTTGAACGGCGAAAGAGGTCGTGGACTTGACGCTGGGCACTCCGTTGCCAGAGCTACGGTTGCTCACTCTAATGGTGGAGGTGAAGACCAATAAAACCTTAGGAGTTTCACCCAGGTCGGGGAATCCTAACAACTTAAATAAGGGGTGACGAACAAGATAAGCTTATGTTGGCTGATTTGATCATGATTTTCTCTGAGAGAGATCTTCCCCTTTTATACTTGGTCTGTTACGACCTTCTGAAGATCTTCCAGACTCAACTACCCCCAAGAATCTCGGAGCCGACTGACTTTCATTCGTGTAATCGTGGGTTGTAGGCTCCTCTGACTTCGGGTTTAATTAATTATCTTCTAAGACGTGTGCTAGCATATGCGTGGGTTGCAAGTCCCATTTATCTCGGGGCTATGGAACCGTTCCCTTTGACATGTGTCCTTTGCCGGCGCAAGTTTGTAGACTTCCCTGATTACAAGGTTATCACTATGCCCTTGTAGACTTCCCTCGCCACATAGTCTTTGTAGACTATAGACACAGGCCTAGTGCGTATGGGCTTTGTGTTTATTATGGGCTCAGTTAGAATTAGGCCCAAGATATTCTATTGTATTAACACATCTCAGAAAATAGGCCCAAGATATTCTATTGTGTGAACACATCTTAGGAGCCCTTATTGGAGTACCCTCATCCAAGTCTACACATCTTAGGAGGACTCCGCTTGTATCTTTTCTATAGAGTACGCCGTCCAAAAGGACATATGATAGAGCCTGAACCTTAACTCGCTGCTTAGCTTTTTGACCAGGATCCACCAAAAAATCAGCTATCGGTTTCCTCCAGTCTTTCTCTTGCTTCATAATGTCTACCGCCATGATCATGGCTTTCGGCTGTAGATGCGAGCCTATTTCGGGTATATCTCCCTGTTCCAGCTTGGTTTTATACCCTGACGCTAATTGAGCTAGGCTATTAGCCACCACATTCTCCTCACGCCCTACGAATTGGAACGTGACAAGTTCAAAACCTGTAATGAGTCGCTGCGCCAGCTCGAGGTAGGGCAATAATCTGTCTTGACATGTGCATTCTTTGTTGACCTGGTTAATAACCAGCTGTGAATCTTCCTTGATACGGGCGTGTTTCGCCTTTAGCGCTAAGAGTTCCTTTAACACCGTAATTAATGCTTCGTATTCCGTCGCATTGTTGGTAGGTATTACTTGGAGGCGAAAAGCTAGCCTGATGTCTTTACCCATAGGGGAAATTATATGAATTCATATCCCGGCTCCATTCTTAGTGGACGAGCCGTCAAACCAAGCCTGCCAAACCTTTTCAGTTGCTTCTTCTTGTTCTATAGATAAGGTTGGGTCATGGTCGACTATAAAATCAGCCAGAGCTTGTCCTTTAATCGACTGCTAAGACTTGTATGTCAGGTCATACGAGGACAAGATTAGGCTCCATTTGTTAATTCGTCCACTTAATAATGGACTATCAAAGAAGTACTTAATAATGGGTGACTTAGACACCACGTAGACTTCACTGCTCCCGATGTGGTGTCTCAGCTTCATGACAGCGTAGAATACCGATTGACACAACTTTTCTTGCAGGGCATATCTGACCTCGACTGGGGTCAGCTGTCTTGATAAATAGTAAACGGCCCTTTCGCGTCCGTTTTCGTCCACTTGAGCTAGCATAGCTCGTATGGTTGTTTCGGTGGCCGCTACATAGAGAATGAAAGGTTTCCCTGGTTGATGGGGTATTAAGACAGGTGGATGCGTTAAATACTTCTTCAAAGCATTGAACGCTTCTTCGTGTTTCTCAGTTCACCTGAAGTCATTTTGTCCCCTCAATAGGTTGCCGAATGCTTCGGTTTTTCCTGCGATATTTCCAATGAACCTACGCAGGTAATTCACTCTTCCAAGGAAAGCCTGTAATTGCTTTTTGTTTCTCGGTGCCGCCAAATTCTGGATGGCTTACACCTTGTTTTGATCAACCTCAATACCGCGTTCATGCACCAAGAAACCCAGAAATTGCCCAGCTTTGACGCCAAAAGCGCATTTAAGCGGATTTAGTTTAAGTTGATGCTTTCTCATCTTCATAAAGGCATTTATGAGATGGCCTACATGAAGTTCTTCTTTTGTCGACTTAACCACTATATCATCAATGTAGACTTCTACTGTCTTGCCAAGAGAAGCGTCAAATATAGTGTTCATTGATCGCCGATAAGTAGCGCCAGCATTCTTTAACCCGAATGGCATTACCTCCCACTCGAATATTCCTAAGGGGCATCTGAATGCTGTTTTGTGTATGTCTTCTTCCGCGATGAAGATTTGGTTGTAATCAGAAATCCATCCATAAACGACATAATCTGATGCCCTACTGTCTTGTTTACAAGATCGTCTGCGATGGGCATAGGGTATTCATCCTTCCGAGTAGCACGATTCAGATCCCTAAAATCTATACAAACTCTGATTTTACTGTTCTTTTTAAGGACAGGCACGATGCTAGAGATCCATTCTGTATAGCGCGAAGTCCTTATATAACCTGCTCGAAAGAGTTTTTTTACCTCTTCGAAGACTAACTGTGTGACTTCGTTAGACATGCGCCTTGGTGCTTGTTGCACTGGTTTAAAATCCTTCTTGATAGGAATGGTGTGTTCTACTAGTCTACGGTCTAACCCTGGCATCTCAGTGTAATCTCAGGCGAAACAATCTTTGAATTCCTCAAGTACTCCCTTAATCGCATTAAAAAGTTCTTTATTCACAGAAGAACTAATGAAAAGAACTCTGGGAGAGGACTCGCTTCCTAAGTTAATGCTGACCAATGGGTCGGATGGAGTCATCAAAGACTCGCGTTCCTCTGATCCACCTAAGTCGGTAGACACGGGCTTATTACAAGCACTAAGCGCTCTAAGCGCTTATGAGTTTATTGAAAACCAAGAGATAGGTTGTCTACAGCAGCGATTTCTCTGGTAGACTTGAAGCCGTCGAAGGATGTCGGCAACTGCTTCGGTCATTGCTTCATTCTGGTCCATAAGTACCTTCATTTAGGAGTATATCGGGCTCCAAGTCCGCAGCACCATTATGTTGGTCTTTCTCTACTCCTTCTTCTTTTGCTTCACCAGTCGCTATAGGGTTTTCCCCCGAGTTGACTTCTTGGAGAACCTCTTTTATATCCTGGGCTGACAACTCGTCTCCCCATCCAGTTGGAACGATCGGCCCTGTGTCCGATTTGGGGTGCGATGTACTGTAGTCTACGATGTAGTCGTATTTTCCAGATGATTGACCAAGGGGTCCAACAGTAGGGTCGCCAAGCTTGTAGCGCTGTTCCAGTATAAGGTCCTTGACAGTCTTGCTTATCTCTGCATGCAAGATACCTTTATCACAATAGGAATATTCATCGGCCTTGATAATTTCAATTTCAGAGTCAACCCAAAGCATCAACTCTCTATGCAAAGTGGAAGGAATAGCTGCAGCTTTATGGAGCCAGTCGCGGCCCAACAACGCATTGAAAGTAGGAATTATGTCTATCACAAAGAAGGCAATTTCTTTTCCTGGCGGCCCACCTCGAGGTGCACATAGAAAACTCCTAGGCACTCGGATTTCCTACCATTAAAACCACTTACTGCAACGTTGGTTTTAACTAAGTCGTGAGGCTTATACCCAAGCATTTTAAACCTGGACAAAGGGAGCACATTTATAGTAGCTCCGTTGTCTACAAGGACTCGACTTACCACTGTACCATCAAAGGTAGCAGTTATGTATAATGAATGCATGTGTTGTTTCATGCTGTCAGACGGCTTTTCCAACCAATTTAATGGAAAGCCCGCTGGGTAAACTGGAGAATAAGGAAGAGGCACTTTACCTCTTAGGGTCCTCATGTCTCGCTTACAAGCAAAGTCTACAGGCAGGGTAAGACCGTTGCAGCTCACGACTGATCTCATCTCGCTCCGGAGTGGGGAATAGCCAAGCTCAATGCGTTCTTCCTCGGCGTTAACCCCTTTTGTAGGCGCTCTAGCTGGCGGGGCAGCTCCTGAGAGGGTAGGCCTGGGCCTCTTGGCGACGTGACTTAGACGTCTGTCCCTTCTCTTGCGTGCCCGTGGTGGCAAAGTGGTCTTGCCCACTGCCTTCTGCCAATATTTTGAAGGGTTAACTACTTTAATCACCCTTGATCTCTTAGAACTAAGGAGAATTTGACGTACCTCAACAAAGTCGCCAACAAGTGGGTCGTATCCTACTACCGATCGCGCGGGTACCAATTGCGAGTTCGAGCAAGTATTGTTAGTTTCGCAAGTACCTGAAGCTGTAAAGCGCGCGGGTTTGACCACGATTTCCCCATTTGAGGACAAGTCTACAAGCTTGAGGAAATAGCTGACGCAACAGGAAGTGCAGAGCCGAGTGATCAGGATCCTCTTTTGAACTATAAGTTTGCATTTCTGGCAAAGCATCTTTGCTTCCAAGAACTGAGCTATTGGTGGGCCTGTCCGGAGCGCCTGGATGTCTACGTTAGGCATCCCATGTCTCGGCTTGCTCGCTTTCTCCTGCTGTCTTTCGGACCGTTGGGCTCTGCTGGGGTTGTCTGCTTCTGCGCTCCCGGGACGAGATTCATCAGAATGGCCAAGTCTCTCTTGCCCCGACTTGGCGCCTTGTTGGGAAGAAGAATCGTTAAACTCCAGGTGTCGCCTGAGACGTTCAGGCGCACGGGGCTGTTGCTCAGGTGCTCGACCTCGACGTTGAGGTATCCGAAAACCGGGTAAAGTCGGGTACTCTATACCCCCTAGGCAGGGGATATTCCCTGTCGATGTAGGCAGGGTGCGGACTCCTGTATAGACCAGGGTCGTCTTGCCTGACTGCCCCAGGTACCATCTGCTCTAAAACCTGAGCGATCGTTTCCCTCAGATTCGGTGGTGGTGGTAGAACAGGGTCGAATTGTTTTCGAACATATTCCTGTCCCGATTTTTCTGGGGGATATGGCACCCTTGGTGTAGCTCGAAGTGGCTGTGGGTTTACCGAGACGTTAGTGTAGAAGCTCTATGCCGGTGGTAAATTTCCCATAATGGGAGGTTCCCCTGGAGGAATTTCTTCTACCGGAGCTTTACCATGTCGATGAGGGGGTATGACACTTGCATACCTATTTGTCTTGCCCTGAGCCTCTATCTCGTCGTCTACAGGATTCATCACGTGCACCGTATTTGCTCTCCAGGTGGGAGACCTAGAGGTAGTCGGTCTCGATGGGGACATTCGGTCCCTATCACCGACTTCCGTAGCGCGCGGGTTAGCCCCACCCCAAGGCTCATCCCCCTGGAATTACACATTGCGCCTCTCTACGCGCCGGGCGTCTCCCATGAAAGAGTTTTCCCTGTCTACTGGGGTGCTTGGCTTCGCGACGCTTGGCCTATTCAAGGCATTGAGCTGCTCCAAAATCTTAGCCATATTGTCTTGTAATCCAGTGATAAGTTTGTCCATTAGGCTCCTCATATCATTGAATTCTTTATGAAATTCAAGTCTGGATATAAACTNCCGAGGTCCTCTTTTCTTCATATTTATCCTGAAATAAACCAGAAAACTCGGCAGTAATCTATTTCTCGGGAATAATGTGAAATAACTAGGAATATTACGCAATAAACACAATATTTCACAAATCTAACAAAATCTAAATAGGAAGTTGCCCTAAATAACTCTACTTTCATAGAGTTATCAATCTCCATCTAATGGAGGAGGAGGAGGATCGCGATTGACTCCGCTCCTGGTACTTTTTGCCAACTCGAAACTTTAAGTTTCACGACTCCCACTGTGGTCATCAAAAACGTGTTCGCCTAGGAAACGGATCACGTCAGAAATATTTGGCAATAAGACTAACAGGGATTGTAGATGTGGTCGCCAGTAAGTAATTGAAGAAATACGATTGAATGCAAACGTCATTACACAAAGTAAAGAAAGCTTACAGCCATAAAAATAAAAATAAGGACGATGGTGAGGTCGTAGAATGGCTACTGTGCTCCGTAGACTTGGAGCGGGGATGTAGACTTGAACGGCGAAAGAGGTTGTGGACTTGACGCTGGGCACTCCGGACTCGAGAATCTGGTCAGCGTAGTCATGAACCTGGTGACAGAGCTCTGTAGACTTGCACTCCTCGGGGGCCAGGACTTAGCTGCTGGGCTTGGTGGACGGGTTGTGGTCGAATGTAGAGGCGGATGTGGATACCAAGGCTACGGTGGCTCACCCTGGCGGCGGTGTCGAAGGCGGAGAAGTGTACCGGAACTACAGTTGCTCGTCCTGGCATTGGAGTCGAAGACGTAGAAGTGTGCCGGGACTACGGTTGCTCGTCCTGGCGTTGGAGTCGAAGGCGGAGAGTTGTTGCCAGAGCTACAGTTGCTCACTCTGATGGTGGAGGTGAAGACCAATGAAACCTTAGGGTTTTCGCCTAGGTTGGGGAATCCTAACAATTAAACTAAGGGGTGACGAGCAAGATAAGCTTCTGTTGGTTGATTTGATCGTGATTTTCTCTGAGGGAGATCTTCCGCTTTTATACTTGGTATGTTACGACCTTCTGAAGATCTTCCAGACTCAACTACCCCTAAGAATCTTCAAGCCGACTGACTTTCATTCGTGTAATCGTGGGTTGTAGTCCTTTGACTTCGAGTTTAGTTAATTGTCTTCTAAGACATGTGCTAGCATATGTGTGGGTTGCAAGTCCCATTTATCTCGGGCCTATGGAACCGTTCCCTTTGAGATGTGTCCTTTGCAGGCGCAGGCTTGTAGATTTCCCTAATTACAAGGTTATCACTCTGCCCTTGTAGACTTCCCTCGCCACATAGCCTGTGTAAACTATAGACGCAGGCCTGGTGCATATGGGCTTCGTGTTTATTACGGGCTCTGTCAGAAATGGGCCCAAAATATTCTATTGTGTTAACACATGGGCTTCGTGCCTATTATAGGCTTTTGTCAGATTTAGGCCCAAGATTTTCTATCGTGTCAACACCATCATAAACTGCTCCCCGATCATATTGCCACGTTCTTCCCAATAACAAGCGACATGCATCCATTGGTACGACATCACAAGTTACCGTGTCCATATAGCTCTGACCAATGCTCAATGAAACCAACACCTGCTTAGTCATCCTTAGATCAATCTCTTTACTCAACCATTGAAGCTTGTACTGTCGAGGGTGTGGATAATGATGTGCGTCGTCATTGCAACAAAAATAAATTCCTATTTCGACCTAACTAAAATAGCAAGGGCAAGCAAGGGTCGATCCCACGGAGATTTGTGTTGACAAAAACACTCCTAGCATCGTTCTCAGCAATCAGTCCAGGTCAAGCAGAAAGAAAATTTATTTTAATTGAAAGCGAGAAATCAAAGAAAACAACGATTTACGAGTGATAATAATATCTAGGAAATTCGATTTCCCTTTGCGTCTTATGCACCCGATCCCCTTCTTCCCGATGCTACCAAATTATTATAATTGCTAACATAGGTTGTTAGACTCTCTCCGTAGTCCTCTCGAACATTCGGAAACGTACCACCATGTATCGCATTCCATACTCTATTCCTAGGCAAGGAACTAATGAAGGCCCATCATATTCAAACCCTATATAGTTACCTAAGGTGTTCCGGTATATCCCTATCATTCACATTAAAGCCCGGTTTCCCACACATAGACTTCTTTGGCAATCCAATTCCAGATCTAACCTAGCCTACCCTCCCGAGTCTCCCTAGGTTATCGAACCAATGTTAAAGGGTGATCAGCCATTTAACACACATTAAGAACATGATTGGATAAACTATTAATAAAAATCTGAATCACATAAAGGAAGAAGGTTCACGAATTACAATAGAACACGAGGTTCCATCATAGCCCTAGAAAAACGAATTAGTTCATAGCTAAAGAAAACGAAAACAATAAAATCGACATAAAGAAGATTGAGAAAAGTAGAGTAGGTGGAATCGTCTCCGTCGTCGGCTCTTGTCTCCAAACAGCCTCCTAGGTCAAGTCTTCCCCTAAAAAAGATTGAAAAAGTCTTTATATATTACCTAGAAATAACCCTAGAAAATCTAGAAAAATCTGGAAATAAAAGATTCTCGGCGATCCGTGCAGCTGGACGAGTTTTGGTGCTGCTGCACCAACCTCTCTGTACCCTGTCCGACTCCTTGCTGCAGCTGCACTGAACTCCGTTGCAGCTGCACCGACCGGTCGGATCCGCAGCTTCTTCATGGCTCCTTCTTTCATCTCCAACTCTTCTTCCTCTTATTTAAATTACCAACAAAGTATATGGAAGTGAGGAGACATTAAAGAAACCAAAATACCTAACAATTAAACAACTAAAACGCCTAAAACTAACCAAAATTAAGTCTAAACATGATCCCTTAATTCTAATTCCATAGAGTTATCACACCCCCAAACCTAACTTTTGCTAGTACTCGAGCAAAACAAAAGAAAGAAATAGACTCAAAAGACACTCATCAGACAACCCAAGTCAATCGATCATGGAACTTCTTGAAAACCTCTCAGATATAGCCACAAACTTCCTGTGTAGTTGGATGTCGTTCATTGCCAGCGTGCTCAGTCAACACATCTCACAAGAAATAATCTTATCCTAGTAAGTTAGGCACTTAACATTAACAAATTCACACTCCAAATAGTTCATGGCAACCAAATGACTCGCAAAGACTACAACAAACCACTCTCTCCACTCATCTATGGTTTTTTCAACTTTTCATTATCCAACTTCATTTTTTTTTCTCGGTTGCACGCCTCTAAATGTATCATCAAATTCCTGCAAAAGCTCTTCTAACGAATTCTCGATCAATGACTCCCAGTCCAGTTGGACCAAGGCATTAGGTGATAAAGCACCCCTCACATCAATCATTCAGGCACGCAAGGAAAACTCACACCCTAAGTACATATTCAAGCATTCTTATTCTTTTTCCTTTTGTTTCAATTTTTTAAACCCGAACAGTCGTACTCAGAGCCTTGGCAACCTTTTTTTTCTTTTTTTTTTCCTTTTCTCAACTCATATACCACATACTTTATTTCAAGAGATAGTCCAAGTGTCTCTACTCATCACTAGTCACCATGCATTCAAAGAAGATGTAGGCCTATTGCAGCTAAGTACGCTCCCTACTGGGACATCTGATAACAATCCGAAAAAAATAAACACGCTAAATTTAGAACTTCATCCTTCTCCACATTAGGAATGCAAGCCTTAAGCTCATCATGGAATACGCACATTCCACTTTCGAATTTCTAAGGTCATTTTGAGGAGTAATTACACAATAGACACCTAAATCATTTTTTTTGTGTTTTTAGTTTTTCTTCTCTTTTTTTTTATTTTTATTTTATTTATTTATGTTTTTGGACTGACCCAAACTCAACTAAAGAGGCATAACATATCACAACCCAACACTCCCAAACCAAAACTAAGCAACGCCCTCGGTGCGAAAAAGAATATGGCAAAGAAATGAAAGAGATAAGGGAGAACGGTACTCCCCTATGCTGTGTCCTCAAAAGCGCTATTCTCATTTTCCTCATCAATCACCGGCGGTGGAATTGCTTGTTGGCCAAGATGGATAAATCCACATTCAATGATACAGCAATCCTCTGAATTATATCGGACCTTTGAGCAAGCGCGGATGGTGGGCGTCCTTATCTCTCAACGGCGTCGCATGAAACTTCTGCTTGACGAAGACATGAAAGCTTAGAAATCAAAATGAACGAGAATAAAATAAAAATAAAAATAAGAAGAAGCTTGGGTTGCCTCCCAGGAAGCGCTTGGTTTATAGTCTCCGGCTCGACTTTCATGGTAGTTACGCTTCTTGCAGGTGTGTTGTGGGATCTCCCAAATCAAATGACTCTCCTCTGTAGTTCTTTAATTGTGTTCCATTGAACTTGAATATTGTCTCGCACTTTTCTGCCTTGACTTCTATTGCTCCTTTCGAAAAGATTGGATGTTTTTTGTGCTCCCTAAAACTCATGAACGACCTTGAGTTCTTTGGCAATTGGTTGAGCTGTATGGTGGGTAGTTCTTCAATAGAAGTCTTCATGGGATTCAACGGCTGCGAGAAATAATCAGAGGAATACCTATCCACAACATCTAAAAAGAGACATTCATTAGGTTCATTCGACCATTTCGTAGAGTTATAGATATAAAATTTCACTTCTTGGTCATTAATCCGCATGGTCAATTCTCCCTTTTCGACATCTATCAGAGCTCGACCAGTGGCTACAAAAGGTCGTCCCATGATTATCGAAATCTCATGTTCCTCCTCAAAGTCCAGAACAAGAAAGTCAATAGGGAATATAAATTTGTCTACTTTAACCAGCACATCCTCGATTATTCCCATAGGAAAAGCAATACACCTATCAGCAAACAATAATGAGACCGATGTAGGTTTTATATCACCGAGTCTTAGCTCCTTGTAAATAGAATAAGGCATCAGATTAATACTTGCACCAGGATTGCACAAAGCCTTACCTGAAAATGTCGAACCAATAGTACACGGAATGGTAAAGCTACCTGGATCCTTTAGCTTAGGAGGTAATTTCTTCTAAAGTATTGCGCTACACTCTTGTGTTAGCGCTACACTCTTGTGTTAGCGTCACTGTATCGCTCTCGCCTAGTCGCCTTTTCTTTAAGAGTACGTCTTTCATAAACTTGACATATCTAGGCATCTGTTCAAGTGCATCTACAAAAGGAATTTTAATATGATAAAAATATCAAGGAACTTACGGTATTGGGCTTATTCATTTTGCTTCTGCGCTCTTTGGGGAAAAGGTAGTGGTGGACGCTCTCCTTCATCTCTATTAGCTTTAATCATTGCCTTCCTTTGCTTCGAAGTGACTAGGGACTCTGTAGGATTTCTGCTCAACATAGATTGATCGATTTGGTTAGGTCCAGCTGAAGTGTTGTGTCTCTACCTCAGATGCGGTCCCTTGCTTCTCTGCAACCACGTCCTCATCCTCAAGCATTCGACCATTCCTTAAAGTGATCGCATTTACGTGTTCCCTCGGATTCACTTCCGTCTCGCTTGGTAACTTCCCATAGAATCGAGAATTCATGGCTTGGGCCAACTGGTTGACTTGGTTCTCCAAGTTTCGGATGGATGCTGCTTGGTTCTTGATCAAAGCGTCTTGATTCCTCAACAAAGTATCTTGATTAGCCATATATTTCATCATCATCTCCTCGAATTTTGGCTTCTTTTCAGATAACTGTGCTTGTGGCTGTTGGAAACCTGAAGGTGCTGCGGCTCGATTCCCTATCGCTTATGGACCTTTCCAAGAAAAATTTGGGTGATTTCTCCTCCCCGGATTATATGTACTGGAAAAAGAATTGTTGATCTGGTTCCCGATGTAATTTGCCTCCTCCATGCTTACCGCGCACAGATCGGTCAGATGATTTCTTCCACAAATATCACAGCTAATTGAAATCCCTCGAACTGAATTGACATTCACAGTCTCCATTTTCTTTGTGAGGGATGCTAACTGAGCTTGGATTGATGTTAATGTATCGAGTTCATGTGCACCCTGTGCTCTTCTGCTACTCATCCGATCAAAATATTGATTTGGCATGCACGTCCTTGTCATTGTCTCCAAGAGCTCTAATCCCTCGACATAGGTTTTCTTCAAAAATGCTCCACCCAGTGCCAAATTTAAATCCTTGCGAGAGGATTTTGTTAGTCCATTATAAAATGCCTCCAACTGTCTCCATCCCGGAAGGTCGTAGTAAGGGCATTGGATCAAAAGGTTTTTAAATCGCTTCCACGCTTCCCCAAAGGATTCCATCTCATCATGTCTGAAAGTTGTGATCTCGTTCCTCATTTGTGAAATTTTCGAAGGAAGAAAGTATTGATCCAAGAACGCCTCCTCCATCTATGCCCAAGTGGTGATAGAATTCACTGGGAGTGAATTGAACCACCCCCAAGCCTTGTCCTTTAACGAGAACGCAAAAAGTTTCAACCTCACGGCATCTTGAGGGACTCCATTCTGCCTGAATGTGTCGCGAACACTCAAGAATTTGCTAAAATGCTCATGCAGGTCCTCCATCGGTGTTCCTCTGAACTGAACTGAACTGAATTTTGAATCATCTGCATCTCCGACGTCTTAATTTCATAGTCCCGAGCCTGGATAGTTGGCAGTGCAATACAAGACCGATAAGCATGTGTTCTTGCTGATGTGAATTCCATCATCGGTCTGTTGTCCAAGTCCAGTATTCCTCTGTTAACATCAACTGGGACAAGATTGCCCTCCATCTAATTTCCCTAATTCCCGTCGGCCATAGCTACTCGTTGTTCTCTTAACCTTTGCCGAAAGTGCTTTCAATTTTCGGATCCAATGGAGTCAATTATGTCCCAGGCTTCGTCGCACAAACTGAAAAAGAAAATAAAAAGAAAGCTTGGGCGTCAATTAATTACCAATCACGAGGTAAAAGGAAAGTTTTTTCAAAAACAATTCCCAGGCAACGGTGCCAAACTTGATGCGCATCGTCAACGCAACAAAAATAAATTCCTATTTCGACCTAACTAACATAGCAAGGGCAAGCAAGGGTCGATCCCATAGATAATTGTGTTGACAAAAACACTCCTAACGTCGTTCTCGGCAATCATTCGAGGCCAAGCAGAAAGAAAATTGATTTTAACTGAAAGCAAGAAATCAAAGAAAGCAACGATTTACCAGCGATAATAATAACTAGGACATTCGATTTCCCCTCACGTTTTATGCACCCGATCCCCTTCTTCCTGATGTTACCAAATTATTATAATTGCTAACATAGGTTGCAAGACTCTCCTTGTAGTCCTCCCGAACATCCGGAAACGTACCACCATGTATCGAATTCCCTACTTTATTCCTAGGCAAGGAACTAGTGAATGCCCATTATATTCAAACCCTATATAGTTACCTAAGGTGTTCCGGTATATCCCTATCATTTACACTAAAGCCCAGTTTCCCTACACATAAACTTCTTAGGCTGTCCAATTCCAGATCTAACCTAGACTACCCTCCCTCACGAGTCTCCCTAGGCTATCGAATCAATGTTAAAGGGTGATCAGTCATTTAACATGCATTAAGAACATGATTGGATAAACAATTAATAAAAATCTGAATCACATAAAGGAAGAAGGTTCACGAATTACAATAGAACACGAGGTTCCATGATAGCCCTAGAAAAACGAATTAGTTCATAGCTAAAGAAAACGTAAACAATAAAATCGACATAAAGAAGACTAAGAAAAGTAGAGTAGGTGCAATCGTCTCTGTCGTCGGCTCTTGTCTCCAAACAGCCTCCTAGGTCAAGTCTTTCCCTCAAAAAGATTGAAAAAGTCTTTATATGTTACTTGGAAATAACCCTAGAAAATCTAGAAAAAATCTAGAAATAAAAGATTCTCGGCGATCCGTGCAGCTGCACGAGTTTTGGTGCAGCTGCACCTGCCTCTATTCCTTGTCCGACTCCTTGCTGCAGCTGCACTGAACTCCGTTGCAGCTGCACCGACCGGTCGGATCCGCAGCTTCTTCATTGCTCCTTCTTCCAACTCCAAATCTTCTTCCTCTCATTTAAACTAGCAACAAAGTACATGGAAGTGATGAGACATTAAAGAAACCAAAATACCTAACAATTAAACAACTAAAATGCCTAAAACTAACCAAAATCAAGTCTAAACATGGTCCTTTAATTCTATTTCCATAGAGTTATCAGCTTAGTCGATAACTTCAGTTTCACGACCATCGTAGTATAAGCCATATTGGTGCTACTCCCACCGTCAACGATCACATGACACACCTTTCTCTACACAGTGCATCGGGTCTGAAAGATTTTCTCCCGTTAGTCGACTTCATCAGGCACCACATTTGCATTAAGGGACTTTCGAATAACTAACAACTCGTCCTCATCAGGTTCCTCCACTACTTCTTCCTCGACATCCCAGATGGGTTCGCCTTCTTGGTCATACACTTGTTCATCCTCTGAAAGCTCCATATTAGTGATAGCTCGTGATTTGGGCACTTAGAAGCTGTATGCCCAACTCCTTGGCACTTAAAATACTTTCTCGAGACACCAGTATTAGGAGGTGGCCGAACTTCAACCTTGGCCAGTTCCTTGATATTACTCGAGAATGGACTTCTCAAGGACGAATTCGAGATGACTCTCGAGGACGAACTCCCATTGCTGAAAGGAGTGCTCCTCATAGCTGGTCTTGCAAGCGCTCTCCTAGCTTGCTGCTTCTCCACCTTGTGGGCTAGGTTGCATCCGTCCACAAAATTCCAATATGGCTGCAACTCAACAGCATCCGCTACATGGGTTTTCAACCCTTTAATATACCTTGCAACGGATTGCTCTTGGGGTTCAGCTATATCACACTAAGCATCATTTGCTCGAACTCGCGAGTGTATTCAGAGACATTCGAAGATTGTTGAAGCGAATTCAATCTGAGGAACAAGTCTTGCTAATATCGCTCGGGAAGGAACCTCTTCTTCATCTCCCTTTTCATTTTGTCCCACGTGCGAATCTTCTCTTTCCCTTCTCGACAACGCTGCCGATTCAAGTTCTCCCACCACATGCTAGCGTACTTTCGAAGTCGAAGGGCTACCACCTTGACTTGCCTTTCCTCCAGAATCTCTTCATAGTCGAATACTCTCTCAATGGCAAGAAGCCAATCGAGAAACTCCTTGGGGTCTATCTTTCCCTCAAACTCAAGAATGTCCCTCCTC
The DNA here is from genome assembly GCA_029817735.1 of Melastoma sanguineum. Taxonomy (NCBI): domain Eukaryota; kingdom Viridiplantae; phylum Streptophyta; class Magnoliopsida; order Myrtales; family Melastomataceae; genus Melastoma; species Melastoma sanguineum. Next base: position 1,044,347 of record JARUPW010000011.1, read on the forward strand.
GTCCCGAGTTGATCTCACAGGGCTCTCCTTGTCCCCAAATCTATCCACAAATGGATTTTCTGTCGCGTCCTCAAAATATCGAGGAGACTGTGGTTCAGGTTGTCCCCTTTCTCCCAGGAACTGCTGCATCTGACGACGTAGCTCTCCAACCTCCTATTCTAAACGAGTCGAACAGGCCTCCTCCAACGTCATCCCACCACGGAACCGGTTTTCCATCACTTCCACAGTACGCTCAACAGCAGGTTTGCACTCTACGACAATTTGCGTTCAACACAACGTGCGCTCTCAATAACGTGCACCCTTCAAAACACAGCGCTACCCAATAACTAGCGCTCTCCACAACCTGAGCTCTGATACCAACTGATGAGCTATCGATCGTGCAAACGGAAAGGTACTACAACGACAAAGGAATGCACGAACGAACAAGCCAATCAATGTAAACGAAAAGGGTAAAACTCGGACCGCCGCTGGATACAGCCGAAGCACCACCAGGATTGCCACGAGGGTTGAACACCTCACAACCCGATACAGAAATCACCACCGATTATGGGACCGTTCAGATAAATCTTGTCACGCTTGGAATCCACCAAACGATAAGAGAAGTTGCGCAAAGTTCATGCAAGAACTTTACATCTGCCAAATTTGGGAAAATATTTCAAAAGGTACTGATTTAACCTAACACAAGAATCCTATTTATAGAGGACCAAATATGGGCTAACCCTAACTCCCCATTAGGCCCAAAGTAGTAAAAATCCAAGCTAATTAAAAGCAAGTCCAAAAAGGTAAAACTAAGGTAATTTGGCCTGACGTTGGCTGGCCCGACTAGAAGTTTTCTTGAGCTCCCCTTCTCGAGCTCCCAGTTTCGAGCTGACGAATCAACTCAACCACTTCAATAGCGTGACAGTAGCCCTCATCTCGAGCGTTCCTTTTGGTATGATCTCGACTTAGCCTTGCTTGATCCAACTCACATCATCTCTTAGACCAATCAAACTCGGGAAGGAGTCCATGATGAAGGTACTCAAGATTGGATGATGCGGATGAACAAATCGAGGAAAAAGCTTGACTAGAGTGGCACCAGCCAACGGAGTCGGACTGGACCTTTGAAAATCATTCCCTTCCACTAATGGCGGGTCGCGGGCCCAAGTGCATAGGCTCACATTCGTCATAACAACATAGGAAATCAGAGGTACTATGGCTGTAATTGCATTACGTACGACGAAATATAAAAGAAGTATTGAAGACAAAATTGTTGAAGAAACCGATGGACGATGTCATGATTTTTCTTCCTCTGTTCAAGGTCTCTTTCACGTTTTCTCAAATCACTTAATTAAATTAGACTATACTGTTGCGTTCGTTTCTGCTCTCTGAACCAAATTGGAATTATCATATAATAATCAAAGAAAGAGAAATGATAAGTCATTACTTTTAACACAATCACATTTATGTGTTACTGGCATTTGTCGGAATCTTGACACACGGTTTGCTCTTTATTTGTAGAGATTAGTAATTCTCGCTATCGCTTACTTACCCGTGGTTGCCTTTCAGTGGCTTGCTCAGAAGTTGTACGTCTCATACCGAAGCATGCAATCGTTAAGCTCCATCAGAGCCCTGACACTTATCCGGCTACACTGTTCGGATAGTTGCGTTCTGGCAATGCTCAGGCAGTAGTGGCAACCATCAGCATCGAGGCCATTAGAACAAGAAACATGATCATCGCGAGTGATGTAGGACTTGAAGTTTGGGGCACTTGGGGTGCTGTCCACAATGATCGAGGTGAACACTTCAGGATCGGTGTTTAAATTTTCCAAGTACATGAGGATTTCTTCATTGCAAATCCTTTTCCGCAAAAAAACACCGTCTGAGTAGAACCCATCCACTTGAACAGTGCTTCCAATCCAGACGGCAATGAGCATGATCATAATAGGAACAGAGGTGGCCGCCATTGCTTGTCGTCCGATTTCTGTCCGAGTTTCGTCGTTGTTTCCGATATCATATTATAAGAAATGATTAAAGTTGTATCGTAGCTGTAATTAACGAGATAAAAATACCAAGTGGCTCTCTGCTTGTTTTGTGGATATTCTCCATTTATTTTACCTGCCATTTCTTGTTGGCATCGAGCCCATGTAGCTTAATGGGCTAACCCAGCATAAGACTTAAAAATAAAATAAACTAAAAATTATGAAGGGAGAGGATTTAGGAATCGTCGTGGGGATAATGATGTTTATGTTCATTTCTCTTTTGGGGGTTTTTTACTTTTTTTTTTTGTTGATTCAACTGGTTGATATTATATAATGTTTTGCATGTAGGTAGTGATTTTATATCGTGTACTGTTGGAGATTCGGGAATGTGAGGAAGGGAAACGAAGCTGTTCCTTGAGTAGGTCAAGAGATGTTAGGCGAAATTAATATTGGGTACAAAATACAATAGAAAATCCCTCAACTTATTTAGCTTTGCGGATCCGTTCAATAGAAGATGCAACATGAAGTATTCGGTGAGCAGCGTGGCGCAAGGACCATGGAACTGAGGTCCCGCCAATGCAGCCCCAGCCTCCGTTCCTAGTTGGAGCGGCGGCACCACAAAGGGACCGGAGAGAGCCATGGTCCCTGACTTTCTTGTGTATTAGTTCTAACAAAAGTTTAAAATTTGTCTTTATATATTCATTATTCTTCACTTGTGCCTCCCAAAAACCTTGTTATCGTTATTGCTACCGAACAAAAGTGATGATCAATGCAATATGCCTGTTTTGACGAGCGCGTTCGTCGATAGTACACTTACAGAATCGACATGAAGTTAAATGCCCCTTTGGAAGCAAGAATTTCCAAATATGTGCACACTTCATTATCATCGGAGAAATTGTTTGAATGAGTCTTGATTTGGTTAGTTCCAGTCTAGAAACTTAATCAGTGTTTGTATATGTGTTGAGTTGGAATACTACACTGCATTTCATTCTCTTCTGTAATCCAAAATTGATTGAAAATAACTCAAGATATATGATCACCGGTGTAGATGCCACAAATAACATATTTAAATGTCATTTCCCTTCTCATTCTCGCTGTCCATTTCGGGCGGATAAAAGTTATAAGATTTTCATTTCCCGGTTTACTTCTCCTCGTCAAACTATGACGCTACAAATATCTACAGGTTGACTGGAGTTTCGGTTGCCAAATCAAAGGTGATGCTGCGAAAGCATTAGTGAACACATAAGGCAGTACATTTACCAAATGTTTTCACCAATAACAAGGACAAGTCCAACAAATATCCCGAGCCTACACAAGTGGCATCGGCAAAAATATCTAGATGTTTTACGACGCGGCCAACGAAAAATTCTATGTTTAAGCACCTTAGCCCTTGATTGAGCCATGCCACATTTTGCAATGCAGCCCGATGAAGAGCCCCAAATAGAAGCGACACTTAACGAGCTACTTTCACGCTACTTAAAGGAATTGGTGACATGACACCCTAATTGAGAATGTTTCTTTCAATAATCTACTTGTATGACGGAGGAGACTTAGGAGAGATGGATATGGTAATTTCATCCGTCTCCGTATATATCTCAATTATCGGTTTGGCCTTGTTAAACTAATAAGAACCACTAAATGTAGAGAGTTAACACAAGTGAGAAGGAAAGCCAACCAACTGATTATTCACATCATTGGTGAATAATCATTTATGAGCCCATTTTGATACTTGGATGTAAAAAGATGATGGGTAGGTATGGTCCTACTGGTTATGCCAAAAATTTATGAACATAAAATTCTGCATTGTTTATATAGACCGAAGATAGTTTATTATATAATCATATTGAAAGAAGTGTTGTTGAAATCTCTTAATCACGATAATAAACGTGAATCCCCTAATTTAATACTTGCCGAATATCTTGAATGTGAATGGATTGATGCTCTGTCGAATATGTGCCAGAGCTTTATGGACTATAATGATGAAGATGCGATTGAAATGATGATCTCGACTATAGAAGCTTGATGTGAAGAGTATTTTGTATAGTGGTGAAGAAAGCTAGGACTATTGAAGCTTGATATGGATGATCTTCTGAAAATGGACGAACGACATCAGGGCGGTTGAAGATGATCCAACAGGTCTTCTAAAGGAAGAAAGAACTCCGACCTGCCTAGGCATCGGGGAAAATTCGTCGTTAGATCATGTGAGGAGAAAATTATAGAGAGTGTCGCAAAGTTGAAGAGCTCCACAATCATTAAGTGTCTCAAATGAGGTGGAGACCGTATTTATAAGAATTGAACGACTCCAAGGTGCCTTCATTGCTTGATGTGGAACAAGTACGTATAGGCATAAGAAAACTATTAGATTGGATTGGATTATGGGTATGACTATGAATTGGGCCAATATATGGGTCAAGTCACACATTAAGTCTTATTTAAACAAATTTATTTTTATAATGGGGTTAGGCTTAATTTTGGCCAGCATATGGGATAATCAATCTTACGTTGACCCACATAAATTACTATCTGGAGCTTATTATTTAATGGGCTGAACCATCCATAAAGTATATTATTATTTATGTATTGGATGAAAATATTATAAAAAATATGATGATTGAACTTTAATTTTCATAAATTCGAGAATATATTAAGCCAAAAATCGAATAACATACTGGCCCACACATTGAGACAATACTCGGCTGTTGTTGGACTTCCATTTGGTTGCCGCCCCCTCAACCTGATTTACCGCAACCAAGGAATGACCGCAAACGCTATCATAATTCCCTTGCAACCATTTACTTGCAGCTGAAGAGGACGGGCCTCCCAAACAACCTTCGACAACTATTATCAACTAACAATGTTTATGAGTCGGGCCAGGATCAGACAACCGTTTCCCGAATTTGGCTCGAGTTAAAAATTAATGAGCCCTTTCAAGCCTAACAAGACCCTATTTAGTCGAACCCCAGGTTGGGGTCAACAAACCCATCTTATTTTTAATTGTTTTTTAAATTTTTTTTATATTTATATTATTATAAAAATTGTTAAGCCGAGCTGTCACGTCAGTAAGTCGGTCAAATACGTCGTGAATGTAAAAATGAAAGGCCCGAGCCCATATCCAAGCTAGTCAAAATTGAACTTTTGTCAAACTAGTCTCGAGCCTAGTAGTTCATGAGCCAGTCTGGGTCATTAATACCCAACTCTCCGCCTCCAACAAATTTATCCGAGACCACTTACAAAGAGACAAACCTCCAACCACGAAACTACCGTAGGCCAAGGAATAAGAACACCTCGACATCCTCTTGCTCCAATGTTTTCTTATCCTCGCCGAATACAATATGTTTAGCAAAAAAAATTCTTGACCACAGATCTCGATGTTATCTGTGGATCAATAGTCCAGAATGCAGGTTTACAGTAAATGAGGCATAGTAAGGTGGTAGCTATGGAAACACACCAGGCGAAGGCTTGTGGGCGAAGTAGTTACCAAGCGACGGGGCTACAAGGCGACGAGGGTTAACAAGGCGACGAGGGTTAACAAGGCGATTAAGCGACAGTCAACTAGATAAGCGAGGAAACTCTACAACGAAGGCTAGTGGGCAATCCGATCAATCAGTGGCTGTTATGGGAAGATTTCGAACGATCTCAAGACATGGAAGGAAATTGTTGCCAAAACTGATCAAATGGATAGGAGATATTTCATGAAAACTGGCAACAAGGACACGTAATATATGTACAATATTTCATTTCCGTATTTACGTAGGTCTAGCCTAATACAAATAGTCATTTTTAGGCATTGTACACAAACACCTCTCTACAGACGAACTTATAGTCTTTTCATCTTCAAGCATTCTGGTGTTCTTGCGTCTTGTGCTTTTGCGTTCTTGTTTCCTTCTGAAAGCATCGTCGATGGCATCCGTAAGTGTTTTCGCTTAAGAGTGTCATTTCGCGGCCTTCCCCTTTCCTTCTTCATTCATACAGCAACCACACATTTCAACAAACCTCCGAGTACCAGTTGCTCATAGTGTCAGAGATTTGCAATGTGTTTGGATTCAGCTTGTCCGGCGGTCACTTCCGGAGCAAACACGCATTTGGCGACTACAGTGGGAGATTAGACCAATAATTCCGAAAACCAGGACCGGTGCCAATTCAAACAACCTCGGGGATAATAAATCTGATGGGGAGAACAGCGGTGACGGCAGGAACCTAAATCCAGACATGGTTGGGGAACGGTTCGCTGTCAAGAGTACCCTCCAACTTTTAATGGAGATGGTCGGTCCTATCGATCAGAAGCACGACGCTTTTAAGGAGAAAATCGGCTCCAAGATGGATGTCGTTGTCCAGAACCTAGAAACCATGTCAGGGGTGCCCATAAACAGCCATGGTAAGAAGAAATGTGAGTCGGCCACCAAGAAACCTTCCAACTATGATGCTCATAAGGCGTCAATAGTCGAAGGGAAGAAAAAGGCCGACTTAGGAGACATCCCTATTATCTCCACAAGCTCTAAAGGGTTTGTCCCCAATAATCCACTACTTGTGATCAACGAGGGTGGAACAATTATGCGACGAGGTCATCAGGCTGCGTATCAACCTCCGTTTCGAATGAGGGAAGATTTTGTAGGTCGGTAGAGAACGAGCCTTTTCGTTCTCTTGAGGATCATCAAGACTCTGAGTACATTCTTCTGCACGTAAATGGAAGAGGGATGGCAGTGCAGGAGGCGATTGCCCTACCTGGTCTTATGCCCAAAATAAGGGATTACATTGCCCCACTAGTTGAGCAGGCGATCCCTGGAGCGATGATATAAATGAGGTTGAATTCTATCGAGCTCCTTACCCTGATAACATCGACCAGGACTATCCGTTTCCAAGGGGATATTGCGTGCATGAATTTGCCCTTTTCTCGGGCGAAGAAGGTATTTCTCCTGCAGAATATATTGCCCGTTTCACTCACCAAGCTGGAGAAGCTGCCACTAATGGATTTTGGAAACTACGCTTATTTTCTAGCTCTCTCACATTGTAGATCCCCAAATCGCGAATTATTAAATCTCAGTACATAAATTGATTCGATGGCCTTTAACACATCTGAAGTGCATGTACTGTGGCTTGTCCGGTAATGTTTTGGCCGAAGCCCCCTTCGGTCAGATACCATGTCACGACGGATTGCTATCGATCTTTCATGGGTTCGCAAGTCAAAGTCCAAGGACAGGGAGATAGAGTTGAGTAGTCGTTATCGTCGTCAAATTTACATGGCAGAACCGGGTTATAGTGGAAAGCTCCGTGCTCTAGTAGTTCATCCTAGATTCACTAAGATAAGGGATGTTCGATGTTGCTTTCTAGATTGAGTCCCCGGTCTGTGGATGTCGATGACAGGGATGCATATGGCTTTGCCGTTAGGCCTTAGCATGTGGCAAAATACAAAGAATATGCAAATATGTACAAGGTGTATAATTCTATTGAATCCTCATTGCTCAGGAAGAAGAGGAAGAGAGATCAGAGCGGTGGGGTCGCTTTCTACAACATCAAGTAGAATTAGCTGAGCTGCCTATAAATGGACTCGACTCAGAGTTAGACCGTGGCATATTGTCATCCGAAAATGACCAGTCGAGGGTGGCAAGGATGGAGGGGAGTCACCTCATCGAGATCCTTACCTTACCGATCATGTCGAACATGTGTCCAAGGAACAATCAACCGTCGAGAATGTGCCTGGCCCCATCATATCCAAATATGAACAGAGATTCAGCGATCTCTACAAATTATTGAAGATATGATGAGTGTCCGTATAAAGAAAAATAGCAGCAACTCCTTTGTTGATATTCTGCTGGGGGATGAGGCATGGAGCAACCCCACATGGGAACTCAGTCCTTTACGATGGAAGAAGTAGCCATCTGAGATGTGAGGAACTCTCGCCTTTGGATCCCTGTCAAAACAACCCAAAAAGTAATTTAAAAATGACCGAGAGTAGTTGATTAAGAACTAGAAGAGAAGTCTCGGTCTTCAACTTCAACCGCCGATCTCCCCATCCTCATCCTTGCAGTCCCCTGCCGATTTCTCGAATAAGGGATTCTGAGACTTCTGAAGGCAATCGATGGATCCATTAATTATAACAGAATATGGATTCCTTACTACTGTACTTATAAGTGCAGAGATGATCTGGGGTGTTGATGAAGTGAAGCGAGGGCGACCAAAGATACCGGGATTTCACCCTGTCCGCCCATATGTAAAGGCTCGTGAAGTTCTCACCTATGTGCCTGGGCGGCAGCTTCGCGACCGCGTCCGACGCAGGCTTGCTCCGCCGCGACTGAGCAATCTTGCACACAGCATAGTGGCCGTCACAACCCCAGCCGCGAGCCCCCAGGAAGAATAGGAAACAGAACGCCACCACAAGCGCCGGCAACTTTAGACTCGTCATCTCGTTAAACTATATGCCTTCCTACGTGCAAGGAACGGATTCTTTATAAAGCCAAGAAAAAGAAAAAGCACCAATATGAAGGTCTCAGGAACACCGTCTTCATCTTTGCAAGTTGTCCCATCTACAGAGTGGGGTTATTTGTCCTGTTTTATCATCAAATCATGGATTTTCTATGGACCTTTAGTCCTCTCAGATTTCTCTTCCGGAGAAGTATCCCCGTAGCAGTCCTTTTATATCTCAGCCTACATGTAACAAGGGACAATACCCTTTTAGAGGCGCTCATGGGGCTGAGATGCTACAGGTTGCTGCACCTGAATATTCTCAAAATGATAAGGCTTCCTGGCAAACCGATTCATTGGATGGGCTTTTTTATTTCCCTCTAGTTCGTCTCGATTAGAATGCTCAAGCAGAAAAGATTACTTCAAATAGAGGTCTTCCTTTAGAAGATTTGGGTAAATCCAACAACTTGTAGGAATGGATAAATCAGCTAATAAGGGATGACACAACTTGGAGTGATTTTCTTTGTGACCCACGCAAATTAGAACATATCCTATGACCCATGATCTCTCACCTGGCAAAAGATCACCCACGTTCAGCGGACAACCTCTTCCCCACGAGAATCCCAACGTCTCCGAGATTTTGGGGAGCACCAGAAACTACTTCCGAGGAATTCTTCTAAAATATAAGATCATTTCGGAGACATACGGATGGGGGATAGCTTCGACCAGGAAAACAGAAAAAACAAAGAAAAAACATACAAGCCTCATCACTCACCTTCGGAGAAGTTACTTCTGCCAGAAGAACAACGAGTTCCTGCTCCTTCCCGACTGCATCCCCATCATTCTCCAACCAAGGTAGGTCTACGCCAAAGACATGGGGAACCCGTTCAGCCAACCCACACCATAGTGTTTGCTCAATCAGCTCGCTGAAATGTACACGATCGGGAGGACGTCATCAGAGCCTTCGAGTCACTCCACTCACCCACTGTCTCCAGCGTCTATCTCTGGTCATGAAATAGAGAACCACCAACTGGCAAACTAGTGGCTTCGCAAGAAGCCTCCTTTCTGTTTGATGCGTTTATTTGTTTGTGCAGGTCCTCGGAGCAGTCGGCTATGCCCCTAACAGCGACAGTCCAAACACACTGAGACAGCTTGTTTCCATTCTCCAACTTCGAACGTGACAGCCATCCTCCCCAACCACGGAGATCTTCCCAGAGGACACCACCTCGCCTTCGGGGAACCAGCCGCTACTGAGGTCGTCACACAACCTGCAGCTCGGGACCATCATTAGCGCTAAGAGATGAAGACAACCCCGTCCTCCTCAGAGCTCTGCCTCCACCGCTCTACCCCCCTCTCTGACGAGCCAGGGACACCCTCTTAAGACTCACCAGGAGCCAAGGTCTCCCCAAAGACAACTCCTCTGTGTTCCCGACCAAATCTCGAGGACAAATGGGACGCCACCTCTCCCCTTCCAGCGTCGCCAAGCCCGGCAGCAGCGAACCCACCTTCTCTGGTCCTCAGAACCGCAACGGCAACAACCACGCCCTCACCGTGGCAGACCCCTGTCCTCTTGACGTCTCTAGCAGTGGCGGATCCCTGTCTTCTAACGTCTCCTGACCCTCAAATCCGTGTTGCTGAATCCCAGCTCTCTGACGATCAGATCGGTATCCTCAACCTCCTCTCGATGACCCGTGGTCTCCCCACGAACAGCCCACATCCAGTAGCGCCCTAACTTACGCGGAGATGCCCAAAGTCTAGGCTTTGAGAGACAGAGAAGATGATGTGGAGATTAGGCGAATCCGAGCTCGACAAACCCCCGCTAGAAGAGAAGGAACTGGTTTGCAGCAAGGCGACGGTGTCTCTGATTTCTTCCTCACGATACCCCTTTACCCAACCCACGGCGAATTGCAAGAGTGTCTTCGAGCATGACGAGACGACACACTTCAATTAAAACGATGAAGAAGGCGCACCTTCGGAAAGGTGTGGTAATTTCTTTCCTCATTATTATTATTATTGTTTACTTTTATAAAATATTGATTTCGTCCGCATGTGTTTTGATAAAAACGTGAACTTAGCTAACATAACTTTAAACAGTAGGAATTATTTTAATTAAATGTCAATTTTTATGAATGTCTTTAATTAATGACTATAATTTGTTCAAATAATAGTTACATGAACTTAATTATTTGATTGCATCATGTTTTCTTTATGTACGTCTCTTTAAGCAATTTTCATTCTTTTACACGAGAAACATGAAATACGTAATAAAACTCATCTTTAAGTTAATTTTAACTATCGATCTATCTCATTTAAGAATTTTCTAACAAATTTCTTGGTTTATTTTGCATGGAAAACTAAACGAGAATTTCGAGGTAATTAGCAAAGAGGATCTCGAAGACTACGCCGTGTTTGATAACGGTGGAAAGCTTCACTAGAGCGCCTCCGACCAACAATTTTCAGCCGACGAGGAATGCGAGAATCCAAAAAGGCGGAGGCCAAAGATCGAAGTCTACTTGAAGGCGCGTGTATCAAACCGTGTGGATCTTTCCGCGTGTGTAGAAACCGCGATTTCAAGATTATAAAGCGGCCCCAACCGTCATTTCAGGTACATGAGGGAGGTGCGGGCCTCCCGACATTTTGTATTTCCACATGTAACGGGTTCGTGGGCCCAAGTGCATAGGCCCACGATCACCCCCCTTCCCCGCTCCCTTTGATCTAAATACTTGATCTGTGGTTGCTGTGCATGCTGTTAGGCTTTTAGGATTTTATCGTCGCATATTGTTTGCCAAACCAATACACATGAGTTCGGGCCCAAAAAAGCCCGAATCGGGTCCAACCCCCGTAAAACATTAACATGAGTCCGGAGTCATGCCCGGATCAGGTCCAACACCCGTTAACCAAAAGCAAACTTTTGGAGTAAACGCCACCCTTTCGCATGTTTAATGTAAGAGTTAGTAATTAGGAATCCCCGAATCAGCTGTTTTTCCGACTTAACAGTTTTAAAATAAAAGTCGGCGGCGACTCCGTAATAGTTTACCTAGGTTAAACAACAACACATTTTTACAAACGGAGCCATTTTTGGATGGGTGACGGCAACACGAGTCGCTTGCTGAATCCTCCCCGAATTTCCCAAGCGAGGTCTCACGCATCCTTTCGCTCGTCGTCTTCAAGGATTGGAGACGGTTGGCGAAACGCTCCGCAGATCCGTTCGGGAACCAAGGGAGGGTTCAACCCGGTGCCCTTCCGCCGCGTCCGACGCTCGAGTCGTGACGTCGACTGGATTGGGCCTCGGAGAGCGGGCCCGGATCCTCTTGTTGCTGGAGCCGCTGCGCGCGTGCTAGGCCGGAAGGCGCGCATACATCCAGGATGGCGACTCCACTGGGGAACCCTACTGTAGATTCTTTTCGAACGCTCTTACATTTTTAGTCCACTTGCGGAGGGGAGTTCTTATTTACGCATGTACTTGTTTGGCTCGGTGCCTTTTGTTTGTTCTCATGGTTGTGTTCGTTTACCACTTGCTAGGCATTTTTAGGTGTGCCCGAACCTGGGGCTAGGATCTTTTGGGGGTCACCGAGAGGACCAGCGGGCTGCTCTTTGCGGTTTGGTTTTTGGCCGGGGCCCCGCCTCCCTTTGTCCGAGGGAGGTTTAAAAGCCTTCATCCGAGAGTCTAGAATTAATTGCCCACTATAGGTACCAGACGCCGCACGTGCATTTGTCTGTTATTCAGTGACTGCTACATGTGTGTAGGGACAAGTGTCAAGTACGCTTTGTTTGCTATAACTGTAAAACTAACATTGCTCGTTTTGTAGTTGGGTGGAGTTTATTGCAATGGGTTTCAACAACCTTCATTTATCCTATCCTTACCTATTTTACTGCTTACTGCATTCATACATTCGCATGACCACATGACTGCCTGTTCGATTGCAGAAGTTACATTATCATGTCATTCACAAAGTTTAATTCTCCGACATGGTTCCTCAAACGGGACTGGGACAGGGCATGACATTACAAATCTACAAGCACAAGAATGCCAAGGATTCTTCGACGGCTACCAATACCCAAAGCTGAACTTCTAACAATATGAAGACCAAAGTTTTTATTATACCAAGGTCCAAAGCCGTGTGTCCAACGACATGAGTCCAAAGTGATATCAATGGTAGCCAAAGTACAAAGCCAACAATGGGCACCAAAGATCACCCAACGGCTACCAAATTTCAAAGTCGAATCTACAACAACAAGAAAACCCCAATGAGGTTACAACTCACCAGCTAACCGCAGTCAACATCAGAGCTAATGACGAGCTCATAGAGCCCTTCATGGATATGCTACAATCGGACACCCTAGGGACATCACACCCCTACTGATCCAACAACCGCTCCAAAGAAACAAACTCGATTTCACTACGTTATCAATCGCCACAACTTCAGCACCAACAGAAACATCATTCCAAACACGGGCAATTCCCTAGCTTACAACTCAACAACACAATCCAGCACAAGGGGCAAACCCCATCATTCACAACGGCATCACGAGATCAGGACAGCTGCGAGAATTCAACCCCCAAATATGAACACTTCATTCAACTCATCGTTTCTCCGACAACAAAAACTTGACGAATGCCGGATCCACAGAATCCCAACGACAAAAACATGAACATGGACCGGATTCTTCAAGCGACGGCCAACACATAGCGCAACTGGCATTAGAAGCTCCCATTCGCTCTATTTGCCTTCCAACAGTTCAAACCATACATGATGAACTTATCGATATTTAAACTGCTAACACCAAGGCATCTATTTCACCTCGCAGGTACACGATGACTCATCTGGGCTCACACAATAGCTTACCAATACTAAAGAACATGATGTCTACCAAACAACAACGAATGCTTCGACTGGGTCAATTCCCTTTGAATTCTCTACAGCACCCAAGCGGTCATCCTGACAGTAGTCAACCACCAACTTTCACCAAAGAAAAGAAGAGAAGGTCAGTCATTGCATCACTCATTGACGAAAAACAAGCACCCCAGCCCACTACATGAGTGGCCAATCCCCACCCAAGCCCACCACATGGCTCTATCAACTTTGCACATTCACGACATTCAACCGAAGATCAATCATCTTAACGGAGAGAACTGTCATAAGCAATCGTTGTAGGCGTTCTTCGACGTTACAATCACATGAAAGGGAGTATTCGTTCTATGATTAATACTTCCCTATTTGTGAAAATAAGTTACATGAGCTCACTTATTTTAGCCCTTGTCGCATGTTGACGAAGGTGTGGGTGGTAGGGTGGTAAAGTTTCGAGCCAAAGCCTTGAAACAATTTTGAGCCAAAGCTTCGAAATATCCTTCGTTATCAACAAAACAACCAAACAACATGAGAGGAAGTATTTGTTGCCAAGTTAATACTTTCTTTGCGAAAAAAACATGTTACATGACCTTACATGTTTCTTGCCCTATATTCGTCTCATAGGTATAGGATTATCCTCAGTAGACAACAACAGGCAGGAGCAGCATGATGGTAAAGCTCCAAGCAATATTGAGGAAACAATTTAAGCAATCTTGGAGAAATCTTCATTTCCAAGACAACGAATCACATAAAAGGGAGTACTTAACTAATACTTTTTCCGCAAAACAGGCTACACAAGCTTACTTGTTTTACCTTTCGGCTTGTCTCGTAGGTACATTAGTATCCTAGGCAAACGACGAAGGCGAGGGTGGTAGGGTAGAAAAGTTTCGAGCCAAAGTTTCGAAATAGCCTTCGTTAGCAAAACAACTACGATGACAACACAAGAACTATTCGGGGCAAATCTCCGAGCGATCCTGGGGCAAATCCCCACTGATCCAGGGGCAAATCTCCAAGTGATAGTAGGGCAAATCCCTGACTGATCCTGTGGAAAATCTCCGAATGATCATGGACATATCTCCGAGCGATCCTAGGGCATATCTCCAAGCTATCCTAGGACGAAACTGAGTAGTCTTGGATAACTCTTAGTTGAGAAAACAACAAATAACATGAAAGGGAGTATATGTTCCTTAACAAACGCTTTCTTTGCAAAACAAGTTACATGAACTTACTGTTTTGCCCTTCGGTTGTCTCATAGGCACATAAACAACTTAGGCAGACGAGAAGGCGAAGGTGGCCAGATAGAAGAGTTTCGAGCCAAAATCTTGAACAACCTTCGTTATCAAAACATGAAGGGAGTATTCGTCCCTTGATCAATAATTCTCAGTAAAAACAAGTTACATAAGCCTACTTGTTTTTGTCCTTGTTACATGTAGGTACAACAATATCCTATCATGATAATCAAGACAGCTTTCAAATCCAAGCTTCGAAACAACATTCGTCATAAACAAGACAATAAACTACATGAAAGGGAGTACATTAGCATCCTAAGCAGACAATAAAGACAAACGATGAAGTTCCAAACCAAAGTTTCAAAACAACCTTCATCAGCGAACTTCTTTATATCCTCAAGGAATCAACTGGGGCAAAGAACACTGACAATAAACATGAAAAGGGATAATCACACAATTATTACTCTCTTCATCAAGCTAAACGAAATTACGTGAGCCCATTTCATTTACGTTCATTGTCTCATGGGCAGGTACAAGAGCTCCTCACGAAAGGTACACAACTTCTATAACAAAGGCAAGGCTGGCAAAACTTCAAGCCAAAGTCTTGTCGCAACTTCGTCAAACCTTCGATTCCATCGGAAGAAGACGCAATGACGAAACCTTACAAAAGGGAAGTACCAAAATCCTACACTACTTCACCTTTCTTATAAATGAAATTACATCAGCACATTTCATTTCTACTCAAAAAGAATCAAGTTGTACGAAGACACTTGTTTTCTTGTCATCTGTTTGATAGGTACATGAACAACCTTATACAACGGATACAAAACCAGAGTAGCCATTTCGTCAAACCTTCGATTCCATTGGACGAAGACGCAATGACGAAACCATACAAAAGGGAAGTACCAAAACTATACTTCACTTTTCTTGCAAATGAAGTTACATGAGCAAACTTTATTCTTACTCTAACAGAAACAAGTCACACGAACTTACTTGTTTCTCGCCATCTGTTTGATAGGTACATGAGCATCTTTATATAACAGACATCAGGCAAGAGTAACGATTTCGTTAATCCTTCGATTCCATCGGACGAAGACGCAATAACGAAACAAAAAGAGAAGTACAAGAGCAGCCTAACACAACAAACATAAAGCATGAATAGGGCTTCGCCAATCCTTCGATTCCATCGGACGAAGATGCACATACGAAACAACATGAGAGGGAGTATTAATCCAATTTCCAAATACTTTCTTGTCGGAACAAGTTACATGAGCGTATTTGATTCCGCCCTTTGGGCGTTTGTAAGTACTTGAGCACCCAATATCATGAACAAAAGCGTGGGCGGTTGGGTGGAAAATTTCGGACCAAAGTTTCGAAATTGCCTTTGTCATCATCAAGGACGTCCACGTGAGGACAAGGACATGACTCCGGACACAAACATACATGCATGGGCACTGTCTTGGTAAAATATCTCCAAACAGGTCATTCAACGGTATTCGTTTCTTAAACATCTGTGTGCCATTTGCATTTAACTATCTATTTTCACAAATGTTTCTGGGCGAGAAATGGAGAAGGCAAACCCATTCCCAAACACTCACCCTTGAGAGACGAGTGCAAACACCGTGAGAACCCTTTGACAAAAGATGCTCAAACCTGGAGGAGATCAAATGTTCTTTTATTTCTCTAACCCCAAACACGTTAATTATTGTTTGCCTCAGAACCAAAGTTTCTGTGTTCGCCACTATCACAGAGTCTACATATCACCTCGCATCGAAGTTGCCGAAAAAACTTGTAAAGCCAGAAGTGGCGAAATGTAGAGATGACACTTCCTCAAGGTCCGAGCAAAGAGGTACCATCAGCAGATTTGTGAGCCAGTCGAGTTGTTCCTAAGGACAAAACATCTCCATCAACTCAAAAAGTTCCCAAAGACTCCTAGAAAATATTTTAAATAAAATATGGGGCATATCCCTACATTTGACAAAAAAAAAGAAAGAAAAAAAAAAGAAGAAGAAGCAAAATTAGCGCAAAGACTGGAGTCTTCAAGAGCAAAGCGCAAAACAAAAGAGTAAAATTAAAACACCAGGACCGACATAGATGGTCGCAAGAGCAAAGGTGTTATTCCAAAAATAAGAAAAACATTCTTGAAGAAACACATCAGCCGTTTGCTAATCCTGATGGAACGCCTCGACTGGCCCACTATCTGAAAAATGGAGAATTTGCTCGGACGGTGAAATCTCTACAGCTTTTGATGAAGTCCTTAAACTCATTTGTGAAGTCTTATGACAGAACCCCATTCCAATTAGGCAGTAATTCATTTGACCGGCACATGTGCATCCAAGTCAAAGGAATTTTGAAATCCAATCAAGACGGCTTTCCGAAATAAGAGGAACCATGAGAGAAGTCAAGAAGTCCTTCGCCAAACTTACTCGAAAACAATCTCTTTAAGTTTTATAAAAATAATACATGTCATACATTAATGCAATACATGTTTGATTATCCCCGTAGTTCACGGAGTCTCATTTATAACTAACAATTTTCTTGTTGTGATCCCAAAGTGACCAAAGTGCAGGTTGATCAAGAGTACCGCGAATTCACGATTTGGGGTATCTATGATATCCTTGTGCGAAAATTTTCAAAAAAAATCCTCTCACAAGGAGGGGCAAACTGTAGATCCCCAAATCGCGAATTATTAAATCTCAGCACATAAATTGATTCGCTGGCCTTTAACACATCTGAAGTGCATGTATTGTGGCTTGTCCAGTAATGTTTTGGCCGAAGCCGCCCTGCGGTCAGAGACCATCTCACGACGGATTGCTATCGATTTTTCATGGGTTCGCAAGTCAAAGTCCAAGGACAGGGAGATAGAGCTGAGTAGTCGTTGTCGTCGTCAAATTTACATGGCAGAACCGGGTTATAGTGGAAAGTCTCTAGTAGTTCATCCTAGATTCACTAAGATAAGGGGGGTTCGATGTTGCTTTCTAGATTGAGTCCCCGGTCTGTGGATGTCGATGACAGGGATGCATATGGCTTTGCCGTTAGGCCTAAGCATGTGGCAAAATACAAAGAATATGCAAATATCTACAAGGTGTATAATTCCATTGAATCCTCATTGCTCAGGAAGAAGAGGAAGAGATATCAGATTGGTGGGGTCGCTTTCAACAACATCAAGTAGAATCAGCTGAGCTGCCTATAAATGGACTCAACTCAGAGTTAGACCGTGGCATATTGTCATCCGAAATGACCATTCGAGGGGTGGCAAGGAAGGAGGGGAGTCACCTCATCGAGATCCTTACCTTACCGATCATGTCGAACATGTGTCCAAGGAACAATCAACCGTCGAGAATGTGCCTGGCCCCATCATATCCAAATATGAACAGAGATTCGGCCATCTCTACAAATTATTGAAGATATGATGAGTGTCCGTATAAAGAAAAATAGCAGCAACTCCTTTGTTGATATTCTGCTGGGGGATGAGGCATGGAGCAACCCCACATGGGAACTCAGTCCTTTACGATGGAAGAAGTAGCCATCTGAGATGTGAGGAACTCTCGCCTTTGGATCCCTGTCAAAACAACCCAAAAAGTAATTTAAAAATGACCGAGAGTAGTTGATTAAGAACTAGAAGAGAAGTCTCGGTCTTCAACTTCAACATCTCCCCATCCTCATCCTTGTAGTCCCCTGCCGATTTCTCGAATAAGGGATTCTGAGACTTCTGAAGGCAATCGATGGATCCATTAATTATAACAGAATATGGATTCTTTACTACTGTACTTATAAGTGCAGAGATGATCTGGGGTGTTGATGAAGTAGAGCGAGGGCGACCAAAGATACCGGGATTTCACCCTGTCCGCCAATATGTAAAGGCTCGTGAAGTTCTCACCTATGTGCCTGGGCGGCAGCTTCACGACCGCGTCCGACGCAGGCTTGCTCCGCCGCGACTGAGCAATCTTGCTCACAGCATAGTGGCCGTCACAACCCCAGCCGCGAGCCCCCAGGAAGAATAGGAAACAGAACGCCACCACAAGCGCCGGCAACTTTAGACTCGTCATCTCGTTAAACTATATGCCTTCCTACGTGCAAGGAACGGATTCTTTATAAAGCCAAGAAAAAGAAAAGGCACCAATATGAAGGTCTCAGGAACACCGTCTTCATCTTTGCAAGTTGTCCCATCTACATAGTGGGGTTATTTGTCCTGTTTTATCATCAAATCATGGATTTTCTATGGACCTTTAGTCCTCTCAGATTTCTCTTCCGGAGAAGTATCCCCGTAGCAGTCCTTTTATATCTCAGCCTACATGTAACAAGGGACAATACCCTTTTAGAGGCGCTCATGGGGCTGAGATGCTACAGGTTGCTGCACCTGAATATTCTCAAAATGATAAGGCTTCCTGGCAAACCGATTCATTGGATGGGCTTTTTTATTTCCCTCTAGTTCGTCTCGATTAGAATGCTCAAGCAGAAAAGATTACTTCAAATAGAGGTCTTCCTTTAGAAGATTTGGGTAAATCCAACAACTTGTAGGAATGGATAAATCAGCTAATAAGGGATGACACAACTTGGAGTGATTTTCTTTGTGACCCACGCAAATTAGAACATATCCTATGACCCATGATCTCTCACCTGGCAAAAGATCACCCACGTTCAGCGGACAACCTCTTCCCCACGAGAATCCCAACGTCTCCGAGATTTTGGGGAGCACCAGAAACTACTTCCGAGGAATTCTTCTAAAATATAAGATCATTTCGGAGACATACGGATGGGGGACAGCTTCGACCAGGAAAACAGAAAAAACAAAGAAAAAACATACAAGCCTCATCACTCACCTTCGGAGAAGTTACTTCTGCCAGAAGAACAACGAGTTCCTGCTCCTTCCCGACTGCATCCCCATCATTCTCCAACCAAGGTAGGTCTACGCCAAAGACATGGGGAACCCGTTCAGCCAACCCACACCATAGTGTTTGCTCAATCAGCTCGCTGAAATGTACACGATCGGGAGGACGTCATCAGAGCCTTCGAGTCACTCCACTCACCCACTGTCTCCAGCGTCTATCTCTGGTCATGAAATAGAGAACCACCAACTGGCAAACTAGTGGCTTCGCAAGAAGCCTCCTTTCTGTTTGATGCGTTTATTTGTTTGTGCAGGTCCTCGGAGCAGTCGGCTATGCCCCTAACAGCGACAGTCCAAACACACTGAGACAGCTTGTTTCCATTCTCCAACTTCGAACGTGACAGCCATCCTCCCCAACCACGGAGATCTTCCCAGAGGACACCACCTCGCCTTCGGGGAACCAGCCGCTACTGAGGTCGTCACACAACCTGCAGCTCGGGACCATCATTAGCGCTAAGAGATGAAGACAACCCCGTCCTCCTCAGAGCTCTGCCTCCACCGCTCTACCCGCCTCTCTGACGAGCCGGGGACACCCTCTTAAGACTCACCAGGAGCCAAGGTCTCCCCAAAGACAACTCCTCTGTGTTCCCGACCAAATCTCGAGGACAAATGGGACGCCACCTCTCCCCTTCCAGCGTCGCCAAGCCCGGCAGCAGCGAACTCGCCTTCTCTGGTCCTCAGAACCGCAACGGCAACAACCACGCCCTCACCGTGGCAGACCCCTGTCCTCTTGACGTCTCTAGCAGTGGCGGATCCCTGTCTTCCAACGTCTCCTGACCCTCAAATCCGCGTTGCTGAATCCCAGCTCTCCGACGATCAGATCGGTATCCTCAACCTCCTCTCGATGACCCGTGGTCTCCCCACGAACAGCCCACATCCAGTAGCGCCCTAACTTACACGGAGATGCCCAAAGTCCAGGCTTTGAGAGACAGAGAAGATGATGTGGAGATTAGGCGAATCCGAGCTCGACAAACCCACGCCAGAAGAGAAGGAACTGGTTCGCAGCAAGGCGACGGTGTCTCTGATTTCTTCCTCACGATACCCCTTTACCCAACCCACGGCGAATTGCAAGAGTGTCTTCGAGCATGACGAGACGACACACTTCAATTAAAAAGATGAAGAAGGCGCACCTTCGGAAAGGTGTGGTAATTTCTTTCCTCATTATTATTATTATTGTTTACTTTTATAAAATATTGATTTCGTCAGCATGTGGTTTGATAAAAACGTGAACTTAGCTAACATAACTTTAAACAGTAGGAATTATTTTAATTAAATGTCAATTTTCATGAATGTCTTTAATTAATGACTATAATTTGTTCAAATAATAGTTACATGAACTTAATTATTTGATTGCACCATGTTTTCTTTATGTACGTCTCTTTAAGCAATTTTCATTCTTTTACACGAGAAACATGAAATACGTAATAAAACTCATCTTTAAGTTAATTTTAACTATCGATCTATCTCATTTAAGAATTTTCTAACAAATTTCTTGGTTTATTTTGCAGGGAAAACTAAACGAGAATTTCGAGGTAATTAGCAAAGAGGATCTCGAAGACTACGCCGTGTTTGATAACGGTGGAAAGCTTCACTAGAGCGCCTCCGACCAACAATTTTCAGCCGACGAGGAATGCGAGAATCCAAAAAGGAGGAGGCCAAAGATCGAAGTCTACTTGAAGGCGCGTGTATCAAACCGCGTGGATCTTTCCGCGTATGTACAAACCGCGATGTCATGATTATAAAGCGGCCCAACCATCATTTCAAGTACTTGAGGGAGGTGCGGGCCTCCCGACATTTTGTTATTTCCACATGTAACGGGTCGTGGGCCCAAGTGCATAGGCCCACGATCACCACCCTTCCCCGCTCCCTTTGATCAAAATACTTGATCTGTGGTTGCTGTGCATGCTGTTAGGCTTTTAAGATTTTATCGTCGCATGATGTTTGCCAAACCAATACACATGAGTTTGGGCCCAAAAAAGCCCGAATCGGGTCCAACCCCCGTAAAACATTACATGAGTCCGGAGTCATGCACGGATCGGGTCCAACACCCGTTAACCAAAAGCAAACTTTTGAAGCAAACGCCACCCTTTCGCATGTTTAATGTAAGAGTTAGTAATTAGGAATCCCCGAACCAGCTGTTTTTCCGACTTAATTGTTTTAAAATAAAAGTCGGCGGCGACTCCGTAATTGTTTACCTAGGTTAAACAACAACACATTTTTATAAACGGAGCCATTTTTGGATGGGTGACGGCAACACGAGCCGCTTACTGAATCCTCCCCGAATTTCCCAAGCGAGGTCTCACGCGTCCTTTCGCCCGTCGCCTTCAAGGACTAGATACGGTTGGCGAAACGCCCCGCAGATCCGTTCGGGAACCAAGGGAGGGTT
Source organism: Melastoma sanguineum (assembly GCA_029817735.1). Taxonomy (NCBI): domain Eukaryota; kingdom Viridiplantae; phylum Streptophyta; class Magnoliopsida; order Myrtales; family Melastomataceae; genus Melastoma; species Melastoma sanguineum. Next base: position 1,066,057 of record JARUPW010000011.1, read on the forward strand.
CAACCCGGTGCCCTTCCGCAACATCCGACGCTCGAGTCGTGACGTCGATTGGATTGGGCATCGGGGAGCGGGCCCGGATCCTCTTGTTGCTGGAGCCGCCGCGCGCGTGCTAGGCTGGATGGCGCGCGTACATACATGAGTAACCTTTACATGGTATGTGAATCTTTCCCCGAATTCGATGAGAAATTGGGAGGGTATGCAAGTGCAATTCACGTTGACGTTCACTCAAACTGACCTAGTTGTGACACTCAGGACCTCACTCATATGAAGCAGCAACTTGGGAACCAGTAGTAGTCTTCCTAAACAGACTTTGGAAGGCTAGGTTGAGTTGTAAAACCTTTGCATCTGAAGGCGAGCTTATAGCCATAGCTCATGATTCCCTCCTTCTTCGGCTTGGAAAAAAGCTAGTGGGAGAAGTGTTTAGGGATTGGAATGAGTTAGCCAGGAGGCCATATGATATGAGAACCTCATCAGAGAGAAAACTCGGGCGAAATGGAGTCTGATTACCGGACCCTTGGTGACCTATCAAACGGAACCTGTTGTAGCCGTCGACGTCACAGAGTATATAAAAGGGTAACCCCAGACCTGCGATGAGTTGACTAAAAGAATTTCCAAGCCAAAGCCTTTTCAAAGACATAGGAGGAGAGGAAGTACTCCTTCGATGAGGCCAAGGTCGATGAAATCTTTGAGTTCATGCTCCAAAACGTGCGGATTCGATTGAAAACAGGCCATCGACTTCCTCGCACTAATATAGAGAATCTTAGAAACTTTTGTAAGTGGCATGGGTTGTTTACCGACACCACTAGGTATTGCATTACGTTTAGGAACTTGGTGCAATACCTAATAGAGTCTAAGGACTTACGCTTCCCCGACTCGGGGGACCAGGCGTTGACATTGTCACACCCTTTGGGTGACCTAGTTGAAATCAACGCCTTCGATGTCAACTGCCGAACTGTCCCTCCTTCATTAATGTAGGGAGACCGAGATCAATCGATCGAAACTGGCGAACCAATCGTCGCCAACATGTTGTTCAAGAGGCTCGTGAGCAAAGGGAACACTTTAGTGCCCTGCTGATCTCAAGAGCATACAATATGATCGATGTCACTGGCATAAGATGCTTCGCACACCACCGGTCAGCGCCACACTTTTAGGGAGTCCCTACTGAACAAAAGGTAAGCATATGAATGACCTTAACCGCATTGAGGAGATGGCTATGAGAGTCAACAGTGGTCCAAGGGGGATCAACGCTCAGAGAGACATCAAGAGCGAAAATGCACCAAACTTCCTGCTTCTGATACTTTGAAAATAATGGAGTCAAGCGAAAGCGGCCTTGCGTCTACTACGTTGAGCGACTACAACCCAGTCCAGTCCGGGACTCCACCCTAGGCGAATGAGACTAGTCGTAATGTTCTCATGCTACCGGTCGAGTTTGCTAAAAAAGAAGATAGTCATACAGAAGGTAGTTTGCTGTTCTCTCTCAATTACAATGTCATTACTGGAATACCATGGAACTTCCCTAGTGGATGGCTGAAAGAGCCTCCTGCATCATTCCAGAAACACATGTTCTCGCTGCACATTCATGCGACGTTCAATAACGTGGCGATACACCACGTGCTTATTGATAACGGAGCAACTATCAATGTACTTCCCCTTGAAGCATATAAGGGCTTGGGGGATGACATAACTGAACTAGAAAGGACTAACGTAAGTGTCAGCAGATTTAATGTGATTACCTCCGCATGCCTTGATGTGGTGTCCGTTCGACTATGCGTTGGCACCCATGAAAAGAAGACGACTTTTTTTGTCATTTACATAAAACCTTTTTTTAGTGCCTTTGCACAAGGCCGGTATTATACCCTCCGCTCTTCTCCAAGAACTTCTACTGTGGGGAAAGCACAGTTTAGAGGTTATCATGGGGGAAGTGAGTAAGAATGCTAACATGTCGTATGTATGTGCAAGGGCAATAAAGCAAGTCAAAGACATGATACTAAAGCAAATACATGCACTGGGAGACTCAAATGTCGGACTTTTGGATAAAGCAGGCTATGAATTTTCTATGCCATACGAATGACCACCCTTGTAGCACCTCAGCAGCCAATTATTCTAACCGGATGGGGCAATGAAGATGTACCTAACCCCGCTTGAGAAAGATATGCGTGAAGCAGGGTTACAAGGTGACAACGATGTTCACCAGAAGGAGACAGATAGACTCCTTGACCCGCCTTCGTCCAATGGAGAGTGAAACATTTGATCCACTATTGGACATCCTAGAAAGACAAGGTAGCTATAAGGCGTCCTCAATAAATAAAGCACGATATAATGTGCTTCCCTGGGCATGCTAAGGCATGTCAAATATTTATTAAATGCATAAAGAAGTCCCTAATCGTTTTGTTATCCCATGTGACCCATTAAACGAAATCAACTTGGGAACCATTGAAACACCACGTGTCACCTCTCTCAGCTCGCTACTAAGCGAAATGGAAGCAGGCGACGTTAGCAAAGTCCTTCGCACCTATAAAGATTGTTTCGCCTGGGACTATACAGAGATGCCTGGACTTGATCGAAACTTGGTCGAGCATGGACTCCCAACGTCTAATAACTTTAAGCTTGTGAAACACACTCCGAGGAGGATGTCGAGGGAAGTAGCCCAGATGGTCTACGATGAAATTAAGAAGTTGTTCAAAGCCGGTTATATAAGAATGACTAAGTACGTGGACTAGATCTCTAGCATAGTTCATGTTGTTAAAAAAAACGGCAAGATCAAGGTATGTATAGGTTTTCGCGACTTGAACAAAGTGACACCTAAAGACGAATACCCAATGCCCATTGTCGATGACCTTAGAGACAAATCGGTTGGGCATGAATTAATGTCCTTCATGGACGGATATCCCGGATACAACCAAATTTTCATTGTCGAAGAGGATGTACATAAGACAACATTCAGGTATCATATTGGGATATTCGAATGGGTCGTCATGCCCTTTGGTTTCCTGTTTCGCAAAACAGGAAACGAAAACTATAAACTCTAAAAAACTGTTTTCCTCTGAAAATTTAGAAGAACTTTTTTTGGTTTCTAATAACAAACATGTTTTCTTATTTTCACAGAAAACAAAAAGGGAAACGGACCTTGTTTCCTCTTACCAAACAAGGCCTATAAGTCTCATATTTAAAAACTAATAAAATAATTCCATTTGGAATATATACTCTTTTAGGTGTATCAGAAAATTTTTATTTCTTTTTAATTCATGTGTGATGATGCCATATGGTCAGTATCAATCATTAATTTATTACTGTGAGATGTGTTTTTTAATGAACATAAAAAAACATCGATGACATTTCCAAAATCGTCTTTTGCTGGAATAATTTGTAGAATTTTCTCATATGGTTGGTTCCTTAGTGACATGTTGAGCGCATGAATCGGGCACAACAAAAGGCTCATTTGATGCTGCATTAACCACCCTGGCAGCGGAGTTGTTGTTTGTGTTGATTGTACGTGCACTTCTCAAAGGACGAAGAACTGGTTTGGTTCCGTAAAGATAATGTCTCACCCAATTATAGTAATCACATGAAGGTCTCTGCTTTCTTTTTTTCCAATGTTTCTGTAATCAGCTCTATTTTTTTCTCTATCTGCAATCATAGGTGAATTATCCGAAACACTCATTAAAGGTACGGAAAATTCACATTGTTTTTCTTCTTGAAGGAGCCTATTATATATCCTATTGGGCAATGGATTTTGAAGAAAAATTTATCCTCTAATATTAAAGTAAGATTCATTAAGACCCATGAAGAATTGGAAAACATTTTCACATTGCTGATAATTAGTGAGTGCTTTGCTTGCCCCCATATCCACATTGTGGGAGTATAATAAGAGATATAAGTTCATCCCAAAAGAGATTCAACATAGAAAAATACTCAAAAATGGTTAAAGTTCCCTGTTGAAAGGTGGATAAGGCTCGACGAATTTGTAAGATCCTTGGTGCCGAACTTTGTGAAAACCGCTCTTTGTGGTCATTCCAAACTTCTTTAGTAGATGTTGCATAAATCACGCTATCCACTAGCACTAGTGCAAAAACATTTAAAATCAATGTAAGATCAAGAACAACGCATTGTGACCAACGCACTCGTTTGGATTAATTTTCTGATGGGATTTTCCAACGCACTCGTTGTGAGCTTCAAGCGCCACATCCATCGCGCAGCTCCAGGTTGGATAATTCTAACCAGTCAGGACTTGATTGACCAGTTAATTTGTTGCTTAGTCTCCATGGTGGATACTAAATGGATTATTCGTATTTCCCTATGCCTTGTTGAAGGAGGTTCCATGTCGTTCTTTTAGGACTAAAGTGGCTCTAATACCATGAAAAGGATAGAAATTATTTTTTTTAATTCTTGTTTAACATTTGAATACTTGCAATATATACATAAAGGCTAATGTTAAATTAAGAAAACGCTATAATTACTCCTATTACAAAATATCAATACATATTTTCTACAATTATATGTACAGTCAGTTTCATATATTATGAAATCAATCACAATCAATTTAATATATTATGAAATCAATTAATCGCTCATATCATAAATTATTCTCTCTCTAATATAAAGATGATATGGGGACGATAGACAGAAAAATTCCTTGATGCCTTTTACTAGATATGAGAACCTGAATTTATAAGGAAAGAAGGGAAAGGAAATGTGGTTACAAACTCGAGGTTGAATCTCGAGATGGATAAAATAAATGTAAAGAGTAAATGACTCATTACTAAGGGCATATAAGGTGGAACGACTCGTTAACACTAGATATAGATACATCACTATGACAGAAAACTCGAGATAGGCTCAGAAACTCACACATATACGAATACAAATCCCACGATGAAATGACACGAGAGTTAGATACAACTTGGAAGATATAGAAACACTATAAACAAGCTACACTCTACTCATACCACACTTGAAACTCGCGGAATGAAGAAAAAGGGATAGGGAAATCCACTCACTTATGAAACTATAAAATCTTTCACTATTGAAAATAAGATTACGAGTGTCCATAACAATTGGGTGCCTAAGTTTTTCTAGTTCTCGGTATAACGTCTACTAACTATTAAAGTAAAAGTGAAGATAGTAGTTGGCAAGTACCTTTGATGTGACATTGGAACTTGTCGCGTCTCTACAACTGGAAAGTTAGAGCGGTTGAGCATTGAAGTTTCTCGAGACTTAACTTGTTCAGGTGTTTCCAAATACTCTCTTCGAGAAGTCTTCCTCATAGCTGCTTAAATGGTCTTTTAAGATGACTACTTGAAGGTTAGTTGGATGATACCTTCTTGAGATAATTAACTCGATCAACTGGAGGAAGGCTTCCATTTGGCTTCTCGAGATGCTTTTCTTGACGAATTGAGAAAGGCTCCTCCAATAGAATCGACTACTCGATGGTCAGCAAAGTGACACTCCTCGAGGTGGCTCATGGTGAGTTGGCGTTGGTGAGCTTGACCTCGCATCACTCGTTTCTTCCATAATTTATAATGAATTAGGTTGCGATTGAGTGCAAATGAAATTGTCAAATGGGAATTGGGTCCTATGGTTCAATTCGTAGAATCTCGCTTATGAACTTTCAAAATAATGTATTTAGTTATTTAAAGAAATTCAATTCTCTTATTAGTTTCAATTAGACATTCTTAATAAGAGTATCAAATATCTCTTTTATCTTCGTAATATCTCATCAATCTTCTCAATTTATAAAATAATTAAGTAGTTATGTTGATATAGTAAATAAGGAAAGTTTTATAGTCGTAAGTCTCATCCAATTGATTAAGCTTTTATAGAGTATAGAAGCTTAACATTCTGTATTACACATCGCTAAAATCACATTCTTTCAATAAATGATTTAAATGTAAATAATTAAATAATTAAAGAATAATTATTTATTAAATGTAAATATAGTGCATGAAGCTTTTGTTCATCTTCATGAAAGCCTTATCAATAAAATAATTATGTTGAAAGCCTTCCATATAAATTAGTTTAAAAACTGTTTTTGTCGATTTCATTTGTTGTTATTTGTTACTTTGCTACTTTTATTCAATGAAATACTTAATAGAGATATCATCAACACAAAACATACCAGTAGATATTGTTGAAGAGTAATTCGTGATCTCCAAAGGCATTGAAGAACGTTGACCATTTAAGGAATGAAGATTCGTGAACACTCCTTGAAGATGGATACATGAACATCTTTGGAATGAATGCATTAAATAAGATCATATTTCCTAAATGATTGGTTTTCTGTAATCAGTCTATAGATTGTTGGACTCCTGTATAAATAGATGAGTGTGTAACCATTTCAGATTAAGAGATATTAAAACAAGAGAAAGGCCTTTTGTAGCCCAATCACATAAACTCCACTCACATATCTAACCAAGTAAGTACAAATCTGTTCTACATAAGATTGTTGGCAAAATACAATTTACGTTTTATTTACACATTCTCCTTTTATATTCAATCTTCTCTCACGGAACCAATCGGATATTAATCATTAATACAATTTTTAATTACAAAAAATTTTAGATTTAAATTACTTTTTATAAATATTGAATGCTTATCTACATAGTCAAGGTTAGGCTCATGCAGAAGCTTGATACAAATATCAAGACAGATTAAACAACTGCACTATTTGTATCTCACATGAGGATGACCCTTCCGGTAAGGACTTGGTACGAATTTCATGTCGTTTTTCAACTCTTCGGGTGACTAACTCTGACAGTATCCTCCACAAACGATTACACTTTCATGACAGCCATATTTACCTCATTTCTTAACTTCACACGCTGAGGATTCTTGCACATAACATAAACAAACAAAATCGCGTCAAATCCTCTTCTTTACTGAGTTCTTCGAGCCCGGTTTGTCAAGCAATGGAAGACTACACAAATATAACAACTTATATTTCTCATATTCCTCTCCCAAATACTTAACAAATGGAAACCCAAATTTTTCAAAAGTGTTCGCCAAGATTCACGGATTTCTCTTAAGAGACAAACTAACATGTTCTAAGCATGTACTTTTTATGAAAGTTAAAAAAAAAAATTACATCGAAAGAAGAAAGCGATCTTCTCTTATGAAAAGGAAATTAAAATCTTCATACTAATGTTGCTACTCATCGTTCTAATTACTTAATCATCGATGGAGAATCAAATTAGGGTAGCTGAATTCCAACTCTCTTAATGATCAATTAATAAATAAATATTTAATAATTTTTTTTATTAGTATATTTCACAATATAAAATATATTCGGTGGAGAACATAATTAAAGTATGAAAACTTCTCATCTGAATAATTATGAAAACTATGACACATTTGTCAATACATAATTTATCAGTTTCTTTTTATGTCAAAAACCATTTTGCAGGGTTTCTGTTAATAAAAACGGATACCTGATAATTAAATTTATATTGATTTTATTAAATATATTTTTTTACTATGCCAAGACGTGGCGGTATCATATTCATGGTTGGGAATCATTCACAACATAAATAGAAAGTTACCCAATATAATGTTCATCCCCACCCCAACTACTGATTTTCGCTATCAATGAGAGAATAAACCTTTCTTTTCTTGTGAAATGGTGTGCTAATAATTAAAAAAAAAAAGGCTTAATTATCAAATCTACCCTCAACTTTACTAGATTTTTCCGATCTACCCTGATGTTTAAAACCTATCTTCTTATATCCTGAACTTTTCCCTTGTTTCAATTTTATCCCCACTCAATTTTAATCCCTTCGATTAAATTCTCCCGGACAATTAAACTATTTTCTTAAGCGGCTCTGATACCAATAAAGACTTACAGGAATCGTACTTAAGAAGATTTTGTTAATTGTCTCTGTCGCCGGCGTTCAGCCAACCTCAAATACTCGTTTGAGTATTTTGAACTTGCCGCAAATCCTAAATTGGATTTACCTTCAAGGAAATATTCCTCGAATTCACTCTGTACTAGAGTCAGTTCTTCTAATCTCTCAGAAAAACTCTCTATCTGCTTTGATATTTGTGATATCTGTGCTGATAGATTCTCAAGTCGATCTACTATGGTATTGAGAAGACCAGTAGTAGAATCCTTGCCAACCCCGTGATCTAAATGTAGAAGATCTGGATTAGGACAATCAGTCATAAGATGACTCGTGCAGTTGCACCACCTTAATTAAGTTGCCTTAATTAAGATCTTCTTTCGAAACTGAAAGAATCGCAAAAACAGCCTTTAAAATATAAAGATGTTTTTCATACCTTAATCGAATTGCTCAGAGGGTTCACCAAGCTTCCGCACCAAGAGAACTCGAGAAACAAGGCTTCAAGAGTCTTCTTCTCCGGAACTTAGAGAAGGCAGTGGAGAGGCTCTTCTGTGTTTCCTAACGCCCATACCATGAGGGACTTATATAGACACTCCTCATCCCAAGTCTCAGCCTGATGGCTTCGNTCCGAGTCTAAGTCGGAAATCTCTTGCTCATCAATTGGTTCATAAGCAAGGATTTCTTCCTCATGACTCCTGTCATCCAGGAAGACCATACGGAGTCTTTCTCTCCTTAGGTTCTTCTTCGGACAACTATCCGCCTTGTGATCTTTTGATCCACAAAACCAGCAGCAATTACAACTGCTCAAAGGTTTCCCTTTAGGACATTTAGGTTCTCTGCCATGCTTTTTCTTGAAAGCCTCTATCCTGTCTTTATCCTTCAGGTTATCCCTTCTCCTCACAAACCTTCTTGGTTTGTAAGCAGGACCTCCCTTTTGCTTATGCTGGACGTCCTTCTTGGGCCAAACTTTCTTTTTGTTGTACCCAACAAACTTCCTCTTACGAGGAAAGTTCCTTCTCTTCAAAGAGTCTCCAGGATTACTGCGAGTATCGCATCCGTATCTTCCAGGCACATACTCTATCTGAGAACAACAGCTCTTGTTCAGGTAAGGTAGCTTCTTAGCTGCCTCTTTTACCTGGAGCTCAGTACATGCTTTACGCATTGCGTACTTCACCGCCTGAATTTTTCCTCCGAGTCCCGAGACAATCTTCTCCTCACTCAGCAGTAATTCATAGGCCTTTTGCACCACTTCCGGCCAAGGTTCGGGAAGTTTTGCAAAAAAGGCTCCCAATATGAACTGTTGAGAAACTACATCCAGATTGTAATAATACTTCTGGAATTCACATACGTAGCTATCAAACCAGTACATATCGCAGATCTGTAGTTTAACCAGAGCTGTTAACGACTGCTCTTTTTCCACAGTTTCAGTGGATAATGAAAAACCACAGAACTCTCGTTTCAGGGCATCAGCGATTATTGCCAATACTCCGTCAACCGTCAGCGCCTGATCTATCTTTTCTTTGATGTCAGTATGAGCCACCAAAGTTTTCCAATATTTTTGCGCTGTTCCCATGAGGGCTGCTACACATAATTCGTAGACTGCTCCAGGGGGTATTCCTCCCGCAGATGCTGTCATCCGAATAAGTGATAACCACTCATCTATCTTTTCAGATACGTGCTTTTCACAATCTATGTCCAGAAAAGCACCAGGGGTAATTATAGGCTTTAAAACATTATCCCTAGGAACAAACTCTTGTTTAGTTCTATGAGGATAATCGGGCTTGTAAATTTCCCTCTTCGCAGTTACCAATTCATTAAACGTTCTGTTGTCTAAATGAACTAGGGTATCTTCTGCCAGACCTAAGGCTTTCCTTAGGTCTTTTGCCAACTCCCCACTTTGGGAGTTCAAGTTTGCACTTCGCTTTTGTGGGTCTAAAATGTGAGGGGCTATTGACTCCCTATACATTTCTTCCACACTCTTGCCTTGANCGCATTGTGACCAACGCACTCGTTTGGATTAATTTTCTGATGGGATTTTCCAACGCACTCGTTGTGAGCTTCAAGCGCCACATCCATCGCGCAGCTCCAGGTTGGATAATTCTAACCAGTCAGGACTTGACTGACCAGTTAATTTGTTGCTTAGTCTCCATGGTGGATACTAAATGGATTATTCGTATTTCCCTATGCCTTGTTGAAGGAGGTTCCATGTCGTTCTTTTAGGACTAAAGTGGCTCTAATACCATGAAAAGGATAGAAATTATTTTTTTTAATTCTTGTTTAACATTTGAATACTTGCAATATATACATAAAGGCTAATGTTAAATTAAGAAAACGCTATAATTACTCCTATTACAAAATATCAATACATATTTTCTACAATTATATGTACAGTCAGTTTCATATATTATGAAATCAATCACAATCAATTTAATATATTATGAAATCAATTAATCGCCCATATCATAAATTATTCTCTCTCTAATATAAAGATGATATGGGGACGATAGACAGAAAAATTCCTTGATGCCTTTTACGAGATATGAGAAGCTGAATTTATAAGGAAAGAAGGGAAAGGAAATGTGGTTACAAACTCGAGGTTGAATCTCGAGATGGATAAAATAAATGTAAAGAGTAAATGACTCATTACTAAGGGCATATAAGGTGGAACGACTCGTTAACACTAGATATAGATACATCACTATGACAGAAAACTCGAGATAGGCTCAGAAACTCACACATATACGAATACAAATCCCACGATGAAATGACACGAGAGTTAGATACAACTTGGAAGATATAGAAACACTATAAACAAGCTACACTCTACTCATACCACACTTGAAACTCGCGGAATGAAGAAAAAGGGATAGGGAAATCCACTCACTTATGAAACTATAAAATCTTTCACTATTGAAAATAAGATTACGAGTGTCCATAACAATTGGGTGCCTAAGTTTTTCTAGTTCTCGGTATAACGTCTACTAACTATTAAAGTAAAAGTGAAGATAGTAGTTGGCAAGTACCTTTGATGTGACATTGGAACTTGTCGCGTCTCTACAACTGGAAAGTTAGAGCGGTTGAGCATTGAAGTTTCTCGAGACTTAACTTGTTCAGGTGTTTCCAAATACTCTCTTCGAGAAGTCTTCCTCATAGCTGCTTAAATGGTCTTTTAAGATGACTACTTGAAGGTTAGTTGGATGATACCTTCTTGAGATAATTAACTCGATCAACTGGAGGAAGGCTTCCATTTGGCTTCTCGAGATGCTTTTCTTGACGAATTGAGAAAGGCTCCTCCAATAGAATCGACTACTCGATGGTCAGCAAAGTGACACTCCTCGAGGTGGCTCATGGTGAGTTGGCGTTGGTGAGCTTGACCTCGCATCACTCGTTTCTTCCATAATTTATAATGAATTAGGTTGCGATTGAGTGCAAATGAAATTGTCAAATGGGAATTGGGTCCTATGGTTCAATTCGTAGAATCTCGCTTATGAACTTTCAAAATAATGTATTTAGTTATTTAAAGAAATTCAATTCTCTTATTAGTTTCAATTAGACATTCTTAATAAGAGTATCAAATATCTCTTTTATCTTCGTAATATCTCATCAATCTTCTCAATTTATAAAATAATTAAGTAGTTATGTTGATATAGTAAATAAGGAAAGTTTTATAGTCGTAAGTCTCATCCAATTGATTAAGCTTTTATAGAGTATAGAAGCTTAACATTCTGTATTACACATCGCTAAAATCACATTCTTTCAATAAATGATTTAAATGTAAATAATTAAATAATTAAAGAATAATTATTTATTAAATGTAAATATAGTGCATGAAGCTTTTGTTCATCTTCATGAAAGCCTTATCAATAAAATAATTATGTTGAAAGCCTTCCATATAAATTAGTTTAAAAACTGTTTTTGTCGATTTCATTTGTTGTTATTTGTTACTTTGCTACTTTTATTCAATGAAATACTTAATAGAGATATCATCAACACAAAACATACCAGTAGATATTGTTGAAGAGTAATTCGTGATCTCCAAAGGCATTGAAGAACGTTGACCATTTAAGGAATGAAGATTCGTGAACACTCCTTGAAGATGGATACATGAACATCTTTGGAATGAATGCATTAAATAAGATCATATTTCCTAAATGATTGGTTTTCTGTAATCAGTCTATAGATTGTTGGACTCCTGTATAAATAGATGAGTGTGTAACCATTTCAGATTAAGAGATATTAAAACAAGAGAAAGGCCTTTTGTAGCCCAATCACATAAACTCCACTCACATATCTAACCAAGTAAGTACAAATCTGTTCTACATAAGATTGTTGGCAAAATACAATTTACGTTTTATTTACACATTCTCCTTTTATATTCAATCTTCTCTCACGGAACCAATCGGATATTAATCATTAATACAATTTTTAATTACAAAAAATTTTAGATTTAAATTACTTTTTATAAATATTGAATGCTTATCTACATAGTCAAGGTTAGGCTCATGCAGAAGCTTGATACAAATATCAAGACAGATTAAACAACTGCACTATTTGTATCTCACATGAGGATGACCCTTCCGGTAAGGACTTGGTACGAATTTCATGTCGTTTTTCAACTCTTCGGGTGACTAACTCTGACAGTATCCTCCACAAACGATTACACTTTCATGACAGCCATATTTACCTCATTTCTTAACTTCACACGCTGAGGATTCTTGCACATAACATAAACAAACAAAATCGCGTCAAATCCTCTTCTTTACTGAGTTCTTCGAGCCCGGTTTGTCAAGCAATGGAAGACTACACAAATATAACAACTTATATTTCTCATATTCCTCTCCCAAATACTTAACAAATGGAAACCCAAATTTTTCAAAAGTGTTCGCCAAGATTCACGGATTTCTCTTAAGAGACAAACTAACATGTTCTAAGCATGTACTTTTTATGAAAGTTAAAAAAAAAAATTACATCGAAAGAAGAAAGCGATCTTCTCTTATGAAAAGGAAATTAAAATCTTCATACTAATGTTGCTACTCATCGTTCTAATTACTTAATCATCGATGGAGAATCAAATTAGGGTAGCTGAATTCCAACTCTCTTAATGATCAATTAATAAATAAATATTTAATAATTTTTTTTATTAGTATATTTCACAATATAAAATATATTCGGTGGAGAACATAATTAAAGTATGAAAACTTCTCATCTGAATAATTATGAAAACTATGACACATTTGTCAATACATAATTTATCAGTTTCTTTTTATGTCAAAAACCATTTTGCAGGGTTTCTGTTAATAAAAACGGATACCTGATAATTAAATTTATATTGATTTTATTAAATATATTTTTTTACTATGCCAAGACGTGGCGGTATCATATTCATGGTTGGGAATCATTCACAACATAAATAGAAAGTTACCCAATATAATGTTCATCCCCACCCCAACTACTGATTTTCGCTATCAATGAGAGAATAAACCTTTCTTTTCTTGTGAAATGGTGTGCTAATAATTAAAAAAAAAACAATAAAAAATGTTCAAAATCCCCCATAAAATGAATAAGTAAAACAAATTCTCCCATATAAACTAATTTCGTCGACCCGAAGACACAAAATGGGAGATGACGTGTTTGGTTTGGCTTATTGGGTGATGATATGATGTAAAATTAATTTTCTTACATGCTCAGTTTGCCAGATCAGGAAAAAATAAAGAACACAACGAACCCTCGTATTGTTTTATAAGGTAAAAATTATATTAACTAATTAAATAGATACAAAGATTCGGGATATAGCCCAAAATCAGCCTGAGTCGGCGGCCCTTATATTACGACCGTTGCTTGTACGTTTTGCCTTATTGGCGGCGGCCTTAATAAGCCTACAAACATGGCCCAGCCCATTACCGACCTGCCTCGTCGTATTCTGGCGTCCCTCCGGAAGCCCGACCGCGATCCAATTTTGAAGGATTTTACTTTTTATTTATTTATTTCGAATACCAAAAATATCTACAAATGACCGACTAATTTTCTAACTCTATGAAATTGAGTGGAAACTCTTCATATTGCTCGGCCATCCCCTGCTGCTGAGCAATGCCCTTCAGCGACCGATACGCCCGATACATCGACCACCTTTCCCTTGGCCGGGTTACCGTGCATTTCACTGCGATCTCGACGAACTTCAATATTTCTCCCACGTGACCTCTCCCCAGGAGGGACTTGTCGATTCCGTCCTTCACCCCTCCTGCGCTCGACAGCAGCGCATTCACCCACTCTACTAAATTTCCCTTGAACTTGGGTTCATCGGTGCTTACCTCTAGGGACTTTTGACCCGTCGCCAGCTCAAGTAGCACGACCCCAAATGCGTATACATCCCCCTTAGGTGAGGCGGCCATTGTGCTCAAGTACTCAGGCGCGACGTAGCCGAACTCCCCTAGATTGTTCGTCACGAAGATGTTATCGTTGGTACAATCCGAAGGTGTTGAGGAACCTGTAAGCTTCCCCAGCCCGAAATCTATGATCCTCGCGTCAAAGTCCTCATCAACGAGCACGGCGCTTGAGCAGAAGTTTCGGTGTAGGATCGGGGGACTGCACCCATGGTGAAGCCATGCAAGGCCGTGCGCGATACCGAGCCCGATCCGAAACCGCGTCGGCCAATCCAGCTTTGATTCCCCGTCCCCATCCCCTCCGTGCAGCAGGGAATGGAGAGTTCCATTGGACGTGTGCTTGTAGACAAGGAGCTTTTCGTCCTCCACCGTGCAGAATCCCAGAAGGGGAACCAAGTTAGGGTGCCGCAACTGCCCCAACTGAATCATCTCAGCCCGAAACTCCCTCTCGCTCAGCTTACAGGTGCTCAACCGTTTTATGGCCAGTGCAGAGCCGTCCGATAGGATGGCCTTATATGTGGGGCCTGTCCGGGTTGCGAACACGATATTTTCAGAGCAAAAGCCGTTTGTCGCCGCGATCAAATCTGCTAATTTGAGCTTCACTATGGGCTTTTGGAACAGAGATACTTGAACATGCTTGTGAGTTCTTATCTTCTCAACCCATGCATTGTCGTCATCATCCCCGATAACACCAAATCGAGACCCTCTCTTGCTTCTCTTCGAGTACTTTGAATAATACCACCACCATATCCCCAACCCAAAAACCAAAGAACAGGACGCACCGAACACCCCTGCAAAGATCACAATCTTGAGATTCCTCCGACTGAGCCCACCACAACCTCTCCACGGCTTACCGCACAGATCCCAGTTCCCCTTGAAGTCAGCCTCCTCAATTACACTAAAGAACCCTGGGATCCTCCCGACGAGCTTGTTGTTCACGACCGAGAATCTCTTCAGCCTGGCCAAACCTGACAACTCATACGGGATTGTCCCTGTCAACTGATTGTTTGACAGGACAAGGCTATTTAGGAAGCTGCAATTAACCAGCTCCGCGGGGATGGGACCTGACAGGTCGTTGCTCGAGAGGTCAAGCACGACCAGGTAGGGTACCCAGGCACATATCTGGCTCGGGATCTCGCCAGTGATCCCATTGTTGGATAGATCCAGCGTCTGAAGGCTGCTGCAGGAACTAAGCGAGCTGGGAACAGTCCCTGACAGGTTCATCCCTTTGAGCTCGAGCTTCAGGACCCGGTTTTCCTTTTCGTTCCAGCAGGACACGCCAACAAATTTGCAAAGAAAAGCACCCGATGCCAGTGAGGTGTCGTTCGGGAACACCCACGAGTTCAGCCTTCCCTGTGGATCCGCTAGCAAGCTCTTCACACCCTGTAAGCATGTCACGTCGTCTTGGGCCGCAACCTGTGGCATTCCGAACACGGTTAGAACCACTAGTATCTGCAGTAATAAGGTGAGACCGCATGTTTTGTAATAAGACGGGGTTCTCATTCTGTCGACAGGGGTTGAGACCTCAGATGGGTTTTTGAATCTGGGGAATACTGATCAAATTGAATTGGGGTTGTGTTCATGAGATTGAAATTGAAGGTGACAAAACTTGAGTGCTCTCCAATCCGCGTACTACCACAGGAAAAAGTTGAGGTGATTATTCTCTTTTCAATTTCACTCCACTTGGGATTTAATGGGCTTAAAAACTTTTCTTTAAAGTGCCCATTACTCCAAAAAGCAAACCCTAGCATGGAAGTTCTTAATGCTAGCGTAGAAATAACTTCATATCTTCTTAGATGTCCATCTTCTGCGAGAACAGGTTTATGCCAAAAATTACCTATTCAAACAAACACCTCCTTAAGCGGTGAAATGATAAGTACTCCAATCCGATTAACGGAGGCCTAATCGGCAAAAATTACTGTATACATCTTTTGAAAAGACGACTTCGGAAGCATATTAAACTGTTGGGAAAAGTTGTAGTGGCTTTGCTTTTGGGTGGTAGTGATTTAATCCTGTCGATATTGCCTTCTAGGCAGTATAGTGGGAGGTTGAGGGTGGTGCGAAATCAATTCAGCCAAGGCAAAAGTGGTGGGTGCGGTCGATTTGATGATGATTTGTTTTTGACCGAATCCCCTCTTCTCTGCTATGTTTCTTTTAATGCGTCACCAAGGTATGATGCCCGTTGCCTTCCATGTGCAATAGTAAATTTTTGATCCCGGTCTTGATCAATAGCTTATTGACCGGTTTTCATTCTGAGAGAAACTTATGCTCCCTCCCGAGGAGATGGTGCTGGTTTTTCCTACTTCCGTGCAATGTGTGGACTCTTTTTCTATGGACAGGGGATATTGTTAGTGAGGGTCACAGTTTCCTCCACCACCACCACCACCCACTTTGTTATCCAAATTTTCCAAATTGTTTTTTTTCTTTATCAATGTTGAATTAAATTGCTCTAGAATGCTACTTGTTCCCACTTCTCTCGTGAATGACTAATTTTTTTTAACGCCTCCATTGAAGTTATAATTAATGAAAAATTTATACCATTAATGAATATCACACGCTAACCACAATTTGAGAAAAAAATATAACAATAAAAATCTCCAAAAAAATCGGACGGGAATGTAAGCGGTCGTACAAATACGGGTAAGGATAAAACGCCAGGCACGTAATGTTACGTGGTGCACGGGTACTGTTTCGTACTTTATGAATAAAAGTACGGACCATAACAAAATAGTAATCTCGGAGTTCATATTGGGCCTCGTACTATTTTCTCGTTTGGTTTGTATTGAGATTTCGTACTTTATGAAGTGAGTTTGTGAAATCTTACGGGCTTTACGAACTCATTCACAACGTGCACTTCGTACTTTAAGAAACGGTAACCAGTGTCTAGTATTATTTCGTATTGGGTAGTTCATAAAATCTTACAAAGTGTACTGTAAAAATACAAAGTGAATTCGTAAAAAGGCCTAATACGAACCCCATAGTTACTTACTGTTTCATACCATCCTAACAAAAGTACTAAACAATACGCGTCCACCAAGTAATGTTGTGTGCACGGCATTTTAGTTTTACCTTCCAAATAGGGACCAAAAGAACCGGGCCCAATTATCCGACGCACTCTGATTCGGTTAACCGAAAAGGCGTTCGGCCTGATTCGGCTAATATTTGGGGACCAGTAAAGTATATAATTTCGAAAGATGGAAAAAAGAAAAATAAACACATAATTATCCTCGATACAAAATAAAACCGCTACGGTATAATAAGTCTAGAAATGAAATAAAAACTTTTTTAACTTTGTTTTCTAATTTATCATATCATTTAAAATGTTCTCTTTGTTTTTATTTTATCCTTACAAGAAAAATATTGTCTTCTATTTTTCAATTTAGTCCTTGAAGTTTTTCTTAATATTAGGACTTCTAAGAAAAGGAAAATTATTTAAGCACCTCAAGTACCAGTTTTCTACAAATTTAGCCCCGTTATTTAAAATAAAATTGATTAAAATACTCGGGGAATGAACTAGTTTGCGAGAACTTGAGCAATGTCGTCTTTTGAAAAGACGACTTGCCCCTGAAAGTGGTCTTTTCAAAAGAAGACTTTGTCGGCCGTGCCTAAAATCGTCTTATGAAAACACGATTGGGCCTCGTTGGTCAAACCCAAACATGTGAAGGACAGGATGGCCGAGTGGTATAAGTCGTTTGACTCATCACTCTCTAACCACAAAAGACGACTTTGCCTACCGAAACATGTGAAGGACAGGATGGTCGAGTGGTATAAGTCGTTTGACTCATCACTCTCTAACCACAGGGCACTGGTATTTTATGTAATTTTTCGGTCGCCCAGGTATTTTAATCATTTTTTTAAAGGGTGGTCTTTTAGAATATTTCTCATTGCGTCGGATTTCAGCCAACCTGAAATACNCCCGGTGGGTCTTGGACCGCTTCAAGAACTTGTTGCGCAATTTGTTGGGCTCTCTCGTCGTATTCGATTTGCTGATTTAAGGTCTTGTCTGTGAAATCAGCAATCTTGCTCCAAACCTCGAAGGTATCGGTTCGGAGGTGCAACTCAGAGTTTTCTCGCCTCCAGAAACTATCCAGAAGGTCGAGCATCCTCTGCCATCCTCGGTCTCCTGCTTCTTCATCTATGAGACTTAGATCTGACCGAAGAATCGTGACGGTTATTATGTCGTCACAGAGCACGTAGTATTCGTCCTTGCGGGCTAACACATGCTCCAGCACATCCTTAAGGAACTCAACCTTTATTGCCTTTCGGACTGTTTTGTCCTTGTAGTATTTTCGCCATAATCCTTTCTGATCGAGGTTCTGTCGTTGAGGTTCCACCAGACGTCTACTCTCACAAGGGTGGATGTTCCATACTTGCAAATTCTGCAGTATTACCTTTCCGTATAACGGATGGTCTTCTTCCTCCCTTATTGTGCTAGTAATCAATGCCGTGGCATATTTTGGTCCATAGCCTAGGCATCCGAGTACGTACCTTACTGACATAGGCAGTGGTTCCATACACTCTGGCTCAGATCTATCGATCTCCAGGATGTCTACAAACCCAGCATATATGTAAGGTGCTGCTACTCCCACCATTTCTGAGTGAATTCTCAGAGACGGCCACTTCCCCGATATCCAGTGTAGATACGGTTTAAGTACAGTGTTTTCCTCGAGCGAGGATTCACTCATGTCTATTGTTACCTTGGGGACTTCGTAATCTTTTACATCCCCTGGTATTATCGACATCGTTGTGGAGAATATCTGCTGTCTCTCCTTCTCGACTTTAGACATCTCCTCTTCACCTGAAGCCATAATCGATAGCTTATACTCCAGGTCTTTGATATACTCAACTGTCTTCTTTGCGAAGTACTCAATTTGGCGTTTTTCATCATGTTTGATGCCGCCTAGGAGTCCTCCACAGACTATAGACGCATCCCAACTCAGGGATCCATCCTCGAATGAGTCTTGATCAAAAAACCAGGATCCTTCCAGATCCTCTTGGGATTTCCCAACATGGCCTTTGCCATCGTGACTTTTATCACCGTGAGTTTTCTCACCAGACTCCTTGACCGAGTCTTTTTCAGGAATTGCTTCCTCAAGGTTCTCCTTCTTTTCCAGAGTTCCTTCCAATGAGGCGTAAGCACTTCCAAAGTCGAAGTATTGCTCGCACTCCATCGCAGCCGCTTCCTCAGGTTCTGCCCTTGGTTCAGGGTTTACCTCTTGGACTGGCTCACCAATCATGGCCTTGAACTTAGCCTCCTCCTCGGCATACTGTGTTTCCATTTTCTCTTTCTGTTCCTCCTTGCTTTATAGCAAAGCCTTATAGGATTTTACAGCTTGATTGATGGAAATCTTCTGCTCTTTAGCTAAGTGATTTCGGTAGTAATTGAACTGCTCCATGGTCAAAGGAGACCACCAAGGTTCTTCAACCTTACCGTCCTTCTTAGGACCTTCCTTCTCAGAAACATCCCCTTTGGGACCAGAAGACCCAAGCCTCTTGGCTTTTCTCTTCTTCCTGGCTTTCTCCTGTAACTTAGCTTTTGCTTTGTCCTTCAGATCTGCCATTTTCACATCTCCCTTGGAGCTTCCCTCCTTTGGATCTGCCATCTTCTCCTGAAGATCTTTCTTCACATCTCTTTCTGAGTTGGTGTTACCCTTCTCTTTCAGATCTGTCTTTCCCTCCTGGGAAACTTTCGCTTTTTCTTTAGGATTGGTTATTACCTTTCCCTTAGATTCAGCCATCCCCTTCTGGGATTCTTTCGCCTTTCCCTTAGATCTGGCCTCAGCCTCTTTGGGATTAGCCATCTCCTTCTGGAGATCTGGTTTCGCCTTACTCTNGTACTTTATGAAGTGAGTTTGTGAAATGTTATGGGCTTTACGAACTCATTCACAACGTGCACTTCGTACTTTAAGAAACGGTAACCAGTGTCTAGTATTATTTCGTATTAGGTAGTTCATAAAATCTTACAAAGTGTACTGTAAAAATACAAAGTGAATTCGTAAAAAGGCCTAATACGAACCCCATAGTTACTTACTGTTTCATACCATCCTAACAAAAGTACTAAACAATACGCGTCCACCAAGTAATGTTATGTGCACGGCATTTTAGTTTTACCTTCCAAATAGGGACCACAAGAACCGGGCCCAATTATCCGACGCACTCTGATTCGGTTAACCGAAAAGGCGTTCGGCCTGATTCGGCTAATATTTGGGGACCAGTAAAGTATATAATTTCGAAAGATGGAAAAAAGAAAAATAAACACATAATTATCCTCGATACAAAATAAAACCGCTACGGTATAATAAGTCTAGAAATGAAATAAAAACTTTTTTAACTTTGTTTTCTAATTTATCATATCATTTAAAATGTTCTCTTTGTTTTTATTTTATCCTTACAAGAAAAATATTGTCTTCTATTTTTCAATTTAGTCCTTGAAGTTTTTCTTAATATTAGGACTTCTAAGAAAAGGAAAATTATTTAAGCACCTCAAGTACCAGTTTTCTACAAATTTAGCCCCGTTATTTAAAATAAAATTGATTAAAATACTCGGGGAATGAACTATTTTGCGAGTACTTGAGCAATGTCGTCTTTTGAAAAGACGACTTGCCCCTGAAAGTGGTCTTTTCAAAAGAAGACTTTGTCGGCCGTGCCTAAAATCGTCTTATGAAAACACGATTGGGCCTCGTTGGTCAAACCCAAACATGTGAAGGACAGGATGGCCGAGTGGTATAAGTCGTTTGACTCATCACTCTCTAACCACAAAAGACGACTTTGCCTACCGAAACATGTGAAGGACAGGATGGCCGAGTGGTATAAGTCGTTTGACTCATCACTCTCTAACCACAGGGCACTGGTATTTTATGTAATTTTTCGGTCGCCCAGGTATTTTAATCATTTTTTTAAAGGGTGGTCTTTTAGAATATTTCTCATTGCGTCGGATTTCAGCCAACCTGAAATACTTGTTGAAGTATGTTGATCTAGCCTTAGTTTCAAAGTGTGTTTGTCTCAAAGAAGAAATTCTTGGAATTCATTTTGAACTAATGTTAGTGGTTATAATTTCTTAAAAATTCTATAAACTTAAATAATTATTTTGGCAGATAGATTTTACAAACAATCCACCATAATATTTAATAATCCTATAATAGAATGATTTACTAGACACTCGATACTGCCATTTATTATTTGGAGAGGGTCGTGACTATGAAATGCCGAAAATGCAAGTGATAGGAGATATTAAGTAACTTCATATCCTTAGGCAAAATATACGCTTATGGCCACAATTTGGGTCAACTTTCTATTTTAGCATTAACTTAGTTTGTCGTATAATTTTCTCACCAACTTTTGTTTTCATATTAATTTTGGCCAATTTTTGATTTTATCGTGCGAAAGCCACATAAGGACTTAATATAATTTGACCCTTGTTTTATAATAGTGTACCTCTGACATCTCATTCTCGTGTTTCTCCATCCCATTTTGCCTGTTTCAGTAGTCCCCAGAATAGACAATCATCCGACCTTCATCGATTTTACATATTCTTGGCAGGATCATAAACTATAGTCCAATTTCGGCTTCTAACCTAATTGATATGGCCATCAAAATCTCAAAATAAAATCATAGAAAGATGTTTTAATATTATTTTTCATTTTTTTCAATTTTTTTCTTTTTCAATCGATAAATGCAAACTATTTATTAGGGCATTGTTTGGCATTCACACTATGAAATCAAAGATTTGTCAAAATCAATATAAAAACAAAAGTTTGTGACAAAATTCTATAACAAACTAAGTCATGGCCAAAACAGAAAGTTAATTCAAAGTAGGTCATAAATCGATATTTTTTCTATTAATTAACATCAATAAATAACAAAGTATTGAATAATTTACTGCCATAAATTTAGAATCGTTCTGAATTATCGGTATAGAATTTCGAATATTTGCTTCCGATGTGTTTTCGCATGCACAAAATATATTTTCAAAATATTATTAAAATAATAACACTTCAATTTTTAATAAATGCAAAACCAATATAATTTAAAATATTTCACCAACTCAATAAAAAAAAATGTACAATAAATGTGAAGGTAATAAAAATTTCATTAATAATTGAAAATATGAGTTATCTTTGAGAAATGGTATAAATAAAACAATTTAATATTTGCGAATATTTTTTAACATTTTAACAACATAACTTTGACTTTAAAAACAGTAGATCTTCGTGTTTTTTGTCACTGCTATGAAAGTTATGGTATGAAAATTTTATGAATTATTTTTATTTTTTCATTAACGAAAAAATGATATTCAAACTTTTTCAATAAAATTATGAATCTTATTGAGAAAAGAAGGAACTTCGTTGATATTATATACGAAACAATTAAACAATATAGTTCATTTCCAAACACTTATGTCTATGGAAAAACATACTCTTTATCCAATATAGTTAGTTGATTACAAAGCTGATGAAAATTATGAACTTCACTAGATGTTACAAAAGGACACAAATTGAACGAAGCCCATAATTCTCTTAGAAAAAGTTCCTACTTTATGAGATTATGGGATATTATTTGACGTATTTAAGAATTTATAATTTATTGATTTTTTAAAGCACTTTGAATTTCATGTTGAAAAGGAAAAACAAAACTTTTTCTTCAATTTTGTAAGTTACAAACTTTCAGTATGGACTTCACAAAAATATGAGAACTTTAGTGAAATTCTTGTTTGCACACGAAAAGTCGCGCCGTAAGGTGGGAAAATAGGTGATCACCGGTTAAAATAAAGAACACATACATACATCATAGAATCAAAGACGCTTACATTAAATAATCAAACTTATAGCATCATCTTGAACGCCAGAACAAATGACAAGTTACAGAAGAAGGATGAAAGGGGAGAAGGCATGAGACAAAAAAAGTGTCTCTATGAGGGTTAATTGTTTTTGCCCTTATAAAGAAGAAAAAAACACATACTTATACTAGATTAATTCCAACTACAAAGACTTCATGGGAGAAACCGTGAGGGTAAATGGAGAACCACCTAGGATCGTGGAGAACTGCTATAGAACCGCCAAGGATTGTGAGTGTAACTATGAGGTTGTGGGTTACTAAAAACCACTCTCAAATTGGTACCAGGCTTCTCGATTCGTCCTCTTCTTAGTTTTTGGAATTGTGAGAGATGATTAACTTTTCTCTCTCTAATTAGCATACGCACTTCTTCCCTTTCATTTTAGAATTTATTTTATTTTACTTATTAATTCTCGAGTGCAAGAGATCTTCTTGATCAATCTTTCTTCAATCAATAAAATTTTTAAAATTTATATCTCGACTGCCCATAATACACTACTGTTAATATGGTTTTGATGACGAACTATACAGATTCTTCCGTCTATATTCTAGAAGATGTTTGATAAGCTATAGAAGGTGCTCATGTAATCTATGGAAGCGCGTGTTGTACGCTACAGAAGGTTACCGTAAGGAATGTTCTACAAGTTAAATCATTACTTTAATTAAAAAAAGGATGAACGAAAGTATTTTTGCAATACCAAAGGATGTAGTACAGACTTTGGTAAATATGGACATTTGTTTCCATAAGTATATTTTTTATTTATCTAATTAATTAATTAATAATAGATAATCTAAAAGAGAATATTCCTTTGAAATATTGTCAATCCAATCTTATCTAATTAATGTTAATTTGAAGTAAATTTCTTACCAAAATAAATGATGAGATCATATCCCATTTTTTGGAATAATATATTTATCACTTTGGAAGGTTCTATAATAACCTTCTTAGGTTAAAGAACGTCCACATTCATTGGTGATCTCATTCCTATGGATGCAAGCCACTTGCTTCTTGGAAGACCATGACGGTATGATCATCAAGCTCAGCATGATGGGTATCACAATACCTATTCCATTAAGAAGATCACACCGATGCCCCTAGCATCTCAACCATTCAAAACGTCCACTATCCAGATGTTGATCCGGTCTCTCAAAGGCGTAGAGTTGATTCGAACCCATGTTTTGGTTTTGTTCGAGTTGACATAGGATTAGTCAAAGAAGCACCCTCGAACAGAAACAGCAACCGAGGAATTTAAGGATTTGTTTCTTGAAGAGTTACTAATCGACTTGCCTCCATTGCAAAGAATCGAATACCAAATCGATTTGGTTTCGGAGGGTCATTACCAAATCAACTAGCCTATGGATGCGATCCAGAGGAAGATAAGAAACTACAAAAGCAAGTGAAGGATCTACTTCAGCAAGGCTTGGTTCGAGATAGCATTTGTCCCGATTTGGTGCCATTCATACTCGTGTTGAAGAAGGATGGATATTGGAGGATATGCATGGACAATCGAGCCATCAAGAAGATTACAGTTAAGTACAAATTTCTCATTT
This sequence comes from Melastoma sanguineum, assembly GCA_029817735.1. NCBI lineage: Eukaryota > Viridiplantae > Streptophyta > Magnoliopsida > Myrtales > Melastomataceae > Melastoma > Melastoma sanguineum. The sequence goes on from JARUPW010000011.1 coordinate 1,090,652, forward strand.
CTCGACTAGATGACATGTTAGACGAGTTGCATGGAGCGCATGTGTTCTCCAAGGTGAACATGGGAACCGGATATCATTAGATCCACATGAGACAAGGCAATTAGTGGAAGATTGCCTAAAAGACTAACTATGGATTGTACGTGTAGCTTCTCATGACATTCGAACTGTCAAATGCTCCCACGACTTCTTAATCTACAGTAGAAGCATAGAACATCACGTTGAGCACCCGAGGGAAGTGTTCTACACACTTCGAGCCGAGAAACTATATAGGAATCTTACGAAGTGTGAATTCTTCTAGTCGAGCATAGTTCGAAGATTCAGCTCTGTTGCAAAATCGAAGTTTTCATGGTCTAGCTTCATTATATGGGAGGTCCATTCGAAGATTCAGCTATGTTGCAACTTTACTTACTAAGTGTCTGAGGGGAGACAAAATTGAGTAGACGCCAACTGCACAAACTATTTTCGAGCAGCTGAAGTAAAGGATGAGTGAGGCACATGTCCTTCTTGCATTGACCGAATTCTCGAAGATGTTTGAAGTCGACTATAGCGCATCTAGAGTTGGAATAAGATGAGTACTACTTCAAGGAGGGAGGTCAACCGCGTTCTTCAGTGAGAGTATCGATGGAGCCGTCTCAACTACTCGACATATGATAAAAGAGTTTTTAGCCATAGTTCAAGTACTCGAGACATGAAGCCATTATTTGTTACCTTGAGAGTTCGTGTTACACATTGATCATAAAGCCCTCAAGTACATTAATGGCCAGCATAAGCTCATTCGATAACATGTCAAGTGAGTTGAGTTTTTATAGGCGCTTTCAAGCACAAGCCCAGGGAGATGAATGTCCTAATAAATGCCTTATTGAGAAAGGTGGCCCTCATCTTGATGATGGAAACCAAACTGATTTGGTTCGAGGGCTTGAATGATCGCTACAAGTAAGATGAAGACTTTGAAGAGATTAATAGTCGATACACCACTCAAGCAGTCAATCGATTTCAACTGGTGAATGAATTCTTGTTTTGACTAGGGAGCTACTCATTTGAGAAGTTCATTGAATGGCGCACGACACTTTGGAGTGGAAAAGACCATGTCGATGTTGCTAGACAACTTCTATTAGCCTCTAATGGAAAGACACGTTCGGAATATTATCTCGATATGTGTCATCTACCAGCAATATAAAAGTCGAGTTCAACTCCAAGGACTATATACTCCACTGTCAATACCTGAATGACGTTGGAGCATGTATAGATTTTGTGCTTGGATTGCCTAAAACGCAAAGGCAAAAAAACTCGATCATGGTAGTAGTCGATCGATTCTAGATGATGGCACGCTTTATGCCCTGCCAAAGGGCAGATGATGCCACCAACATCGCGAACTTGTACTTCCGAGAAGTTATAAGATTGCATGAAGTACCTAAGTTGATCGTGTGGATTGAGACATTGTGTTTCTAAGCTAACTCGGGAAAATGTTATGGCTTATCACCTGCAGACTGATGGTCAAACCGAAGTGTTCAATCGAACCATGGTTGCAATAATTCATACATTAGTCTTGAAAAAAACAAAAGGACTGGGTTATCAAGCTTGCCGATGCATAGTTCGCCTATAATCGACTGCCCAGTTTGACAACAAAGTCCTAATCTTCTGAGGTAGTCTATGGCCTAAGCTCCTTAGTCTCGGTTGAGCTAATGAACCTGTCAGATTCTAGAAATGTCAGCCGAGACGTAGAGGAGAGTGCTAAGGAAATGAGATTACTTTATGAAAAGATCGGCGCCTAGATCAAGAGGGCTAATCAAAGCTCTGGGAAAAGGTCAATCCATGACGTATGAAGAAGATCTTTGGGCCTAAAGAGTTGGTGTGGAATTACCTGAGGAAGGAAAGAATTTCAGCCAAGAGGAGAAACAAGTTGCTGCCTCGAGCAGAAGGGTCATTCAAGGTCCTCGAGCAGATCAACAATAATGACTACAAGGTCGTTTTGTGAGGCAAATACGAAGTCTCCGCCATTTCTAATGTTCAAGTTCCCGTTTCATTTGTTAAGGATGAAAGTGATGCAAGCTTAAGAGCAAACTTTTCTCAACAAGGGAAGGATGATGCGGAGCACACTCACCAACTAGAGTCACCCCAACTCGAGTCGAGTCGAGGTGTGATCCTACTCACCAGTGAGTGAACTGGAAGGTAATATTTTGTTTCCCTATCCAAAGATATATTAAATTATGCTTTCCATTAAGTAGAAAAAATCTTGGAGAATCTTTTATTTTGTTTTATTTTATTTTATTTTGTTTTGTTTTAGGCCGTCCCTATATAAGGATGCATTGCATTCGCTTTAGAGACACAAATTATTCAAAATTAGATGACCCTTTCTCAAATCTTTTAGCCTTGAGTTTATGCGAGTTCTTCTGTCATGGAAGTGAATTATTGTATATGCGGTGCTTGTTTCTCAACCTATCGTTCACTTTTGCACTAGTTTGTGATTTTGCATTCCATCATACACCTCCTGACGATACCCTCTCATTATTTTCACACCATCCCCACGCCAACATACAAGAACAATGTTTAATATATAGAAAATTTTATTCAGAACTTGTCCTTTTGTAAATTGGAGTGAACTTTGTAAAATTCAAAGAGTTTGTAAATTATTAATTTTATTAGGAAAATTATACATATTGTTTTTGTGAATCATACAATTATCTTTGTGTGTTTTGTGAAAATTTTATTCCATAATTTTCATAGTACACATAGCAATTTTTTTGTAGAAGTTCGATAAATGAATTTAGTGGAATAATAAAAAAAATAATTGAATATGTTCAATGGTTGTGTTAAAGAATGATTGAAGTGTTTTGTGGTTATAAGAAAATATTACATAATTTTCAAAAAAAGAAGATAGTTTTACTTATTTTGTAGTTTTGTATTTATATGTATAATTTCATTTGAAACTTACCATTTCAAATCATCGAATTCAGTATTCGATAAGTTTTCTAAAAATTAAAATGTCATATCAAGGGTCATTGATATATATATTTTTTTTAATTTATAACATTTTGTTGATAAAAAAGGAGAAAATTTTAGATTTGTTAGAAAATGAGGACAAAATAGTAATTACAGTCTTGTTTGAACTTATTAATGAAAAATTGAATTTTAGACTACCTCGTTTATTGACAATTTGGTTTTGTTAACAAATTGGATATCAAATTGATTTGTCGTATTTCACTAGTATATTTTAGATTGGCCTACAATTGACGCTTATGTAATTTTTTACCCCAATTTCTTGTATTAAGACTTTTTTTTTTTGTTTCTTACTAACCCTACAAAATTTTATTGTTCCCTTCAATCTTACTCATTTTTTGTGGTTGTTTATGTGAGATTCACATATTTTCGCTTCGTTACTCTATCAATTGGCTAAGCCTGAGTTTTACCCGAGGGTTAGAGTTTAAGATTTCACGATAGCTAATCATTGTAGAGGTCGTGGGAAAGGGGTTCAACACCAATAGACAGAACTTACTAATAAGTGAAGTCTGATTGAGAAAGCAAGCAGTTCAAATGATATTGTGACAAGAACGTGTGGGAGCCAAAATGGAGATTCTGAAAGGCAACCACAAACCCTTGGAAATATTGCAAGGTAGTTCTAGGGAGGATTTTGATGAGGTTTACCATGTTAAACCTTTTCAAGAAGCTGGATCCATAGACAACAAGGGAAGAAGTGGACTTAGAAGAGATATTAGTTCATGTCTTAAATCTTTTTGGTGATGGGATTAAGATTGAAGTGGTTGACTTTCACAGGAAGATGCGTGCTGATGATTTTCTTAATTGGGAGACTAGTCACGAAAATTATTTCGAGTGGTAGTTTATGTTGGAGACTGGAAAAATACTCTTTGTAAAGCTATGGATTTACCAACTGATTACATCATGGAGTTGTATGAGAAGTATCATGCCATACATCAAAGTTTTCTTTTGGTAGATGAATATACTTTAGAGTTCAACAACTAAACTGTTCGAGTTGGGATGAATGAAACAATTTAGCAAACTATGTCTCGTTATCTAGCATGCTTGAAGAGATCATTCCTGAATGGGATGAATGTGGTTCGTGTATTCGACATGGAGGATACTAGACGGTACGTATTAATGGCTGAGAAAAAGAGGCACATTATGGAGATAGACGACCATCGTATTGTAAATTGGAAGGAGTTTTCTGAGCTACCAAATTAAACTTATAAATGTTAACTTAGGTTAATTTAGGGGATTTTGTGATCTTATATAAGTGATTATATAAGTGATAAGATTGGCAAAGATAAAGCTGGCTTATCCTGGAGGAAATACTGATTCCAAATATGGTCTTGACAATAGTTCAAAACTTCGTTATTCACATGTTGGGAGCATAGGCATACATTGTATGCATGTCCAAAAAAGATGGTGAATTTAGTCGATGCTTTAGAGGAATTCAGTGAGGAAATTGGCCCCCTTTATGATAATATTGTGATAAGATGAGGAAATTAAAATATATCTAGTCCAAGGAGAATCGCTCATCATTAGAAGAGTTATGATAGAAAAGTAGGAATTCAAGATTGATGGAGGCATAACACATTCATTTTGTAAAGGTAAAGCTTGTGACATTATAATCAAAGACGAAAACATGAAGAATGTTATTTCCAAAGATGCAGTGGAAAAGGTTAAGTCTCAATGAATGAAGAAACATCCAAACCCTTGTAAAATCAGGTGGCTTAAAAGGGATAATGAGATATCGATGATATCCTGATGCTTTGTGCAATTTTCTTTAGGTCATAACTTGAGTGATGAAGCTCTATGTGATGTTAAGTCAATAGATGCCAACCACATTAATTTCGATCGACCTGGCTATATGATCATGATATGGATCCCAGTACAAAGTACACTTTACAGCCTTTCTAGGAAGAAGGTAATGAGTTAGCCACAACCTCGAGTAAGGTTAATGGATTTCTTTGTGCGGAGAAATTTGAAGTTGAGAGCCGGGATACTAGCGCTATGCATGCAATACTCGGAAAAGTGATAGATCACAAGTTGGATATTGATGTACCACTTTTTCTAACACCAATTCAAGAAATCATGACAAAATATTTTAAACTGATCAGTGAAGAGTTACCGAGTGGGCTGCCCCTTTATGGAGCATGCAACATATCATCGATAGTTCTTGATGCACCTTTATAAAATTTTGTAGCCTATAACATGCCCCTAAAATAGCGAGCCTAAATACAAAAGTACATGGAAGAATTGCTATTGGAGGGGCGAGTACAATAGAGTAAAAGTCAATATGCTTGTCCAAGTTTACACAAAAAAAAAAATGGTTCTAGGAATATGTGCGGATACCATAAACAAGATAACTACCAAGTATCGTTTCCCAATTTCACGGTTGGATGATTTGCTTGATTTGTGGGTTGGTGCCAAGGTGTATTCCAAAATCGATTTAAGAAGTTACTACCATCAAATCATATTAAAGGGTTGATTATGAATAGAAAACAACAATCAGAACATCGAACGGACTCTATGAATAGATGGTAATGCCTTTCGGGTTGTCTAATGAACCTAGCATGCTTATGTGTGTCATGAAAAATGTACTCTGAAGACTTTTGTTGTCGTTTACTTTGATGACATCGTGACTTACATCAAGATAGGAGAATATCATTTGATTCACTTGCGACACGTGTTGGATGTTCTTTCTCATTAGAAGTTACATCAACATATAGAAGAATTCGTTTTTGAAATAAGAGTTCCTTTTTTTTATTTGTCATTTCTGATGAAGGTTTGGCTCCTAATCTAGAAAAGGCGTGAGTGATATAAGCTTTATGGGTTAACATCCTTCAACATGAAATTTATCTAGAATTTCAGTTTTGTCATAAGCTCATTAATGGAATGTTTGAGGAAGGAAAATTTTGAATAGTGTCGCTGACTTGTGTTGCCTGACTTTGAAAAGCTCTTTATTTTAGAGTGATGCATCTAAGAAAGTCATAGTTAAAGAAGGTTTTCATATGAGAAAGCCAATTGAGTTCTTCAATGAGAAACTTTCATATGTGAAGCAGTGATTTTCAAACAATGATTTAGAATTCTGTGTTGGTGCGTTTTCTGGCAGAGATAAGACCACGACGATGGTGAATGACTGTATTTTTGACTGAAAATGTATTGTGATGTAGGCAACATTGTTAGAAGATGTGTGGCTACTCAGTTTAACGAGGGGAGTTCGTTAAACACGAGATTATATATCCTGTGATCTATTCCATAACCTCTGTGGGTTCACTTAAGTATAACTGATATGACGCAAGTCATAATCTATATGGGATTCTCCGACCTAACCTAAAAGTCTATTTTTTGCCTCCCTCAATGAAAACAACCTGAAAACTCTAATCCAGAGAAATCGGAGGGAAATGTTTTTTGTTTCCTCCGAGTTTGTCTCACAGTGACAAATAATGAATTAAGCAGTCAATGGTAGATTGTCGAAGACAATGCCGCTAAACATACACGACATACTACAAATAAATAGATAATCCAGAGAAATTGGCGGCGAAAGAAACAATTTGCTACCATAAGATGCAAACCACAGCTAAACAAACAAAGTAAATCAATAAACATAGCAAAGTCGGGTGATAATGAGTCATAGAAAAGGATTTCTGAAGATAATGAAGGGATATGATTTAATTTTCATTATAGTAAACCGTTTCTCAAAGGTGGTGCTCTAGACTACAAAGGGATATGATTCACTTTATACATTGCTTAAAGATAATTGATGCAACTAACGTTACAGTACATGGCCTGCCCATGTCATTTGTTTCTAATCGATACATCAAGTTTATAAGTAATCTTTGGAGGACGTTATGGAGGAAGCTCGACATGGGGTTGAAGTATTCGAGTACTTGTTTCCCAAAAAGATGGGCAAACAAAAGTCGAGAACAGGAGCTTGTTTAGAATAATGTAAAGTGTTGAGATTTTGTGATATACCAAAAGCAAAATTTGCTTATCACTCAACAAATAGAAGTATAAAGAATACTCCTTTTGAAGTTGTACATGGATTATGAGCTCAATATGTTGTCAACCTAATTTCACTTTCGGAGGAAGTCCGAGTAAGCGATGATGGTGAGCTGTTTGTTGAGCATGTGCGACGAGTTCATGAAACGACACGAAATGCTTTGAAGGCTAATAATGAGGCTTATGCTATCATAGCTAATGAACACTGTTGAGTGAAAACTTTCAATGAAGGAGATTTGGTCATGGTGCACTTGAAAAGAGAAAGGTTTCTAACAGGCAATTATCATGAGATGAAATCGAGAAAATTTGGATATTGTATGTGTACGCGGCGCGCCCTTCCGGCCTAGTGGCGCGCGCGATGGCGGTTCCGGCAAGCCCGAGGATTCGGGCCCGCTCCCCCGAGGCCCAATCCGGTCGGCGTTCCGGCTCGAACGCCGGACGCTGCGGAAAAGGGCCCCGGGTTGGGCCTTCCCTTGATTCGCGAACGGGTCTGCGGGGCGTTTCGCCAACCGTCTCCAGTTCCCTGGAGGCGGCGAGCGAAAGGCTGCGTTAAGGCCTCGCTCGCGAATTTCGGGGAGGGCCCAAGGAGCGGCTCGAGTAGCCGTCACCTCACCCCAAATGGCTCCGAAAAAAGGGTAGTGGGGTTTGTTTTAGCTTTGGAAAACTCGTTCGGAGTCGCCACCGACTTAGTTTTAAAAATGTGATTTTAAGTCGGAAAAAATCAGAGTTCTGGGTTCGGGGATTCCTATTTACTAACCTTAGTACTCTACCACATGCGAAAAGGGTGGCGATTTGTCCAAAAAAGTTACTTTTGATTGACGGGTGTTGGACCCGATCTGGGAGTGGGCCGGACTCGTATCGACGTTTTAACGGGCGTTGGACCCGAATTTAGGTTTGTTTGATTAAAAATCAACACACGACATAAACCTAAAGCCTAAGTCATGCGTGCAATCACAAACAATAAACGAGATGAAAGAGGGCGGGGAAGGGCGGTGGTTGTGGGCCTATGCACTTGGGCCCGCAACCCGTTACATATGGGCTTAAAATAAAGTTCGGGGAGGCCCGCACCTCCCCTTTGTACCTTGGGTGAAGATTGGGGCCGCTTTACTCTTCAAGCCCGCGGTTTTTTAGGCCGGGGTAGAACCACGCGGTTTGATACACGCGTCTTCGTGTGATCTTCGAAAGTTTGAATTTGGTCTTCCGAAGTTGCATGCTCAGTGTACATGCGAAGAAAATATAAGAGTGGGTTAGTATCATCAAATTCGGACGAAATTTGATTAAATCGAGAAAGGTAAGGCTTGTCTTACCGTTTCAATCAAGGATGTACACTTAGTGCAAATTATCAAACATGTCCGAGAAGTTCCGCCGTATTTTATGCAAAACAAAACAAAAAAAAAAGAATGTTAGAAATACATATCAAAATTAAATATCTATTCTCGGGAACGTAATAAACCTAAGTAAAGATTGGTGTCCGAAAAAAAGTGGTAAAGCAAAGAAATACGTTCATATTATTTTCTATTATCAAAAGATGCTCGATTTAAGAAAAACTAAGCCATTGAAATTATAGGTTGAATTTTACAGCTACTAAAAAAAATCAGAATTAAGTAAAAGTTACGAGTGTTACCTGTGAGATTGACACGTGACCCGTAGCTAAAAGGAATCCAGCTGCTTCTTGCCCCGAAGCACTCGGGCTTCTGTTACCTTCTCCTTTCTTGAATCTGGTGTGGAGAACCAGAGATGCTGCGGGATCAGGTGAGATGGAGAGGGGGGTGACATGCTCGCCGTTCCAAAACTCGTGCGCCAATCAAACTCAGGGTACGCCGGCCTAAGGATCCGTCGTCTGGGGACATCCGGAGGTCTGCCGTCGAGTCGTGGGTCTGTGGAGAAGGGCGGGAGTCCTGTTGCTGTTGGTTTGTGGACTCCGGGGAGAAAGCTGAGACCAGGGGGAGTTCGCTTGAGGTCGCTGGGGAATGCCGGAGAAGACCCGAATCTGCCGCATCTGGAAGAGGGCCGGTCGCCCGGGGTCCAGATCCGAAGTGAGCCGGTGAGGAGGTCGCCGCCCACCAGATCTGAGGAGGGAAGCCGTGTGTGTTGCTGGTCTGGGGGATGTCCGTTGCTCTGCGGACCTTGAGAGTGCCGGGGAGCCAACTGAGAGCCGTGGGTCTGGGCTGCCGGGAAAACGATGTGGTGAAGGGACTTGGGGCGCCGAAGGTGGGCTCGCCACCATCGGATCTGCTTCCGGGGGCGAGCTTGGCGTTGCTGGAATTCGCTGCTGGATCGTCATGTCAGATGGGGAGCACCAGGGGGAGTGGACGGCCGTTGTGGGAGGCGCCAGGGAGGAAGTGCAGGTCCGGCCGGGGAGACTCCGAGAGCTCCGTCGTGGGTGAGGAAGCGTGATGAGGTTGTGGGTTTCAGGGATGCCGGGGAAGAAGGCTGCGTCGCCGGATCTGAACGGGTCGCTAGGACGTTGGGGCGCCACCGCTACGGCTGGGGAGAGGAGATCGGCTCCGGCAGTGCGGATGACGCCAAGATGAGTCTGCTGGGAAGTGGCCGCGTCTGGTTAGACATGCTACAGACAGCTGATGTAGGCAAAGCAGGGGAGGCTCCTTCGCTGACGGGTTTGTTGCCGATTCTGGGGATAGTGAGTGTTGCCACCGATTTCGAGGTCGCCAGTGATAGGTCATTGCTGAGGACGCAGATTTGGTCACGGAGGAGGGCTGGTGCAGGGTTGATCTGCTGATTTGGCCGGAGATGAAGGCCTCCAAGGCTGTCGGGGTTTGCCCAGTCTAGAGACTCTGCTGCTTGCGGTGGTCGTCTGCGCGGGCAACATCTACTGGGAGTCCACCTTAGAGCTGAGATAGGAAGAGGTGAGAGGAGGCTTGCTCCATCTTATGAAGAAGATCATCGAGAAAGAAGAGAAGAACTTAGCTTTGGGTTCGCATCTGCTTCACGGCTGAAGAGGAGCGGTCGTCGTCGCCCTGAGCTATTTTGTAAGCAGCTGTCTCCACAGCAACGTCGGGAGGACCTTCATGTCCGCGCCAAGTAAGGGAGGCTGAAGTGACGACCGCATCGTTGTCTTCTGTTATTGTTGTCGAGTTTGGGCTGTTTCAGGGGGGTCCAAGCCGAGGGTTCCTCTTACCTTGGTGGGAGGCGCTGGAGAACTGAGTGGTGCGACACGGGGAGCTGAAGTTCTGCAACCGTAAAGAAGAGTCGAGGAAGAGAGTAGAAGATGATCACTTCATTAATCTCCCCACTCCTCCAGAGAATTGGTGAGATTTTTCTTAGGACCCACTGTTTGATCCAACCCCCCTTTTGTTCTAATTCTTCTCTTCTTTATATTTCGCTTCCCTCCCCGAACCAGAAGTCTTCTGGTTTGTCTCCCATCCTCATTGATTCTTCCTCCTCTCCTCTCTTTCAGAACTTGGTTTCCATTCAGTTCCGTTCGTCTCCGGTTGAAAGGACAGACCGTTAGGAGACAAGATCACCTCAGACGTTGGCCAGGTGATCTTCCTGAGAGTGGAGCTGGAGGGTGCGTGGGAGTGGCAACCTGCAACCGTGGGCGCGTCAGAGCAGGATTCTGTCGGGGATTGCAGGTAAGTGATGATCCCCATTTAATTCAAGGTTGGGCGTGGGCTTGTTGATGATGTCTTGTGGGTTTGGCTTAGACCTTGGGGCTGCTTCGTGGGTTGAGTTTGACAGGCTTTTCCTCTTTGGTTTTGGGCTATCTTTCTCCAGTCCACTGTTTGTTTGTTTCTCCCTTAGCTTGGGCTGTTGTAATTAGTTGGCTTTTCTTTGGATTGCCTTTGGTTTGCCCATTGATCTTACATGGCCCCCTTTTTTGCTTGGGCTGCTGTAGTATGTTAGGCACCCTTGATTGTGTGACTGTGACTGCGTTACTGCTGATTCTTTGATTCTGCATTTGTCGTTGTTGTATTGTGTCTCACGCTGTGGCATGGCCTGTGCAGGTTAGGGAGCAGAAGTTCGTTCGTTGGAGATGGCAGCCGACTGGACTGTGCCTTCCCCCGATGGCTGTTGGTTTGAGGAAACGACGAGGAGGACGGGGAGACCGATTCGTGGCTGTAGCAGGAGCGCTACAGAGGCGCTGGCTTGCTGTTGCGCTTGGTGGACTTCATGAAGTTTCAAGTGCAGCCGTTCGGTTGTGTGCCTATTTGGTGTATTGTCTGATCGGTGCAATGTTCAAATTTGTTCCCGAATCTCCTGTTGTAGAGGAGCTAGAAACCAATGTTAGCAGGGAAATTTGTAAATGATTCACGGCTCCGCTATCAATAAAAATGTCAAGATTGCTTCTTAAGTTTTATCTGTTTTCATCCTGCGGCCGGATCTTAACTTTGCAAATTAAATCCAACGGATAAAGTCAAACGGGTAATAATAATTTGGGGTATTACAGTTTGCCCCTCTTTGGGAGGGAATCTGGAAAGATTTTCTCGCAAGGATATCAGGAATACCCCAAATTATATTTCGAGAGCGTCTTTGGTAGACATGCAACCTGAAAGCTCTTAGAGAAAATCATTAGTCACAACGAAAACAAAACAACTAAATGTACATGTACATTATGCTTCGTTTTGTTTTCTTTCTAAGAGTATGTTTCTAAGCGAGAGCAGAGAAGGTTGTTCCTGATTTCTCTCGTGTTTCACTCTTATTTCCGAAAGCCATTTCAGTTGGATTTCGGAATTCCTTTGACTTGGATGCTCATGTACCGGTCGAAGGAGACTTTACTCGGGTTATAATGTAGGTTCTGGCATAAGACCTTTAAAATGGGAGTTTAAATCAGTTGTTTGAAAGAAGGAGTCTAAGGACTTCATCGGAAGCTACTGGATCGTAGAGGTTCCACCATTCAAGCAGATTCTCCATCTTTCAGACAGCTTACCAGTTGATGTGTTTTATTGGGGATGAATGATTAGTGTACTGGTAGGTGTGATCAATCCACTTTGGGGAAAGCTTTGTCTTTGAAGAATAGCACCTTTGCTTTTGCGACCACCAATGTTGGCCCTGATGCTTTATTTTTTGCTCTTTTGATTTTGATTTTGCGCGTTCTTTTAAAGACTTTGGTCTTTTCGCTGATTCTTTCTTTTTCTTCACTAGGTCATAGGGCTTTACCTCGCTTTATTTGTGAATGATCCTCATTGAAATTTGTATTTCTTGTAGTATGGTTTGAGAAGTTTCATCCTTGGGAACGACTCAACTGGTAGGCTTAACTGTCGATGATACCTCTTCGCTTGAATCTTAAGGAAGTGTAGCCTCTACGATCCGTTGCTTCCGGTTTCTAGCTACACGATCTCCTTTAACCTCGATGTGAGGCGGGCCTTAGACTTGTTAGGTGTAGTGTATATGAAAACTTCAACTTTGGCTCGGAAGGGGCTAGCAATGGTTGATGTTTCGTGTTTGGGATAGAGAAGAAATGCTCGATCTCATCCCGGTTTAGAGCATCTTTTGCCAAAGGATTCGTTATCCGTCTGAATGCTCGTGTATGAATCCTCACAGTGTTTGCGCTCATCACTCTGGGTAAGTGTTTGGGAATAGGCTTGCATTCTCCACTCTCGCTCAGAAACATTTTTATTAAAGATTTGTTTCGAATTGTATGCAAATGAGCACACAAATGCTTTAGAAATAAGCAAGTTTAGGTACTCAAACCTCTGCAGTGCTCTTGTGCACTTTCGTATTCTGATTTCTTTTAAATCAAATCTGGAACGGCTTCCACCCGACCACCCTCGCCGTTGCCCAGGAGTTTGTACCGTGCTGTGTGGATGTCCATGCGCCTACACAGTTGACAACAGACAAAGACGAAGTTAGCTCATGTACTTCGACTCTCATTTGGGGAGATAATGATATAGTTAAGCATCCGCTGGGGATATGAGATGAATATGTCCGTCTCGATGATAGTCCTGGAAGAATATGCTTGTATCCTTGCTGAGGAATGCGACGTATGTAATCAACTCCAGCTTGAATGAAGGCAGGACTCCAGCTGGGGAAGTGGGGATACGACTCCATCTGGGGAACCATGAGAAATTTTGTTAAGAGCAGTGTAGATGATACTCCCTTTTGGTATGGTTATCTTTGGTGACGACAAAGGCAAATTTCGAAGCTTTGGTTCGAAATTTTCCACCCAACCGCCCACGCCTTTGTCTGTAATGTAGGATGCTCGTGTACCTACACCAAGCAAAGGACAGATAACAAGTGAGCTCATGTAACTTGTTTTCTTTTAAAATAAGAATGAAGTTTGTTCGTGTAACTTCATTTATATGAACGGTGAAGTAGAGTTTTGATACTTCCCTTTTCTATGTGTTTCGTCATTGCATCTTTGTCCGAAGGAATCAAAGGGTTGACGAAATAGTTACTCTTGCTTGACTCTGTTGTGTAAGGAAATTCATGTACCTATCAAACAGATGGCGAGAAACAAGTGAGTTTGTGCGACTTGTTTCTGTTAGAGTAAGAATGAAGTTTGCTGCTGTAACTTCATTTGTAATAAAGGTGAAGTAGAGTTTTGGTACTTCCCTTTTGTTTGATTTCGTCATTGCGTCTTCGTCCGATGGAGTCGAAGGTTTGACGAAATTGCTACAAGACTTTGGCTTGAAGCTTTGCCACCCTACCGCCCTCGCCTTCGTCGTAGGAGTTTTGTACCATCCGTGTGAGGAGCTCTTGTACCTGCCCATGAGACAAAGGACGTAAACGAAATGAGCTCATGTAATTTCGCTTAGTCAGGTGAAGAGAGTGTTGATTGTGTAATTCTCCCTTTTCATGTGTCAGCATCTTTGCTCTAATCGACTCCCTGGGGATATAGAGGAACTTTGCTGACGTATATTGCTTTGAAGTTTTGGCTTTGACACTGCTTATGTGTAATATCGTCGGAGATCATCTGCGTTAATTGCTTGTGGCAGGTCTCCTCCGTCCATCTTTGTTAGGATGGTTGCTCCTCCTGAGAAGGCGTGCTTAACAACGAACGGCCCTTCGTAGTTTGGAGCGAATTTCCTTCGTGGATCCTTGACATTCGGTAGGATTCTCTTGAGGACAAGGTCGCCTGGTCTGTATCTGATTGGCTTGACCTTTTTGTTGAATGCTCTAGACATGCGTTGTTGATAGCATTGCATGTGGTGAGCTGCGGCAAGTCGTTTCACATCAATGAAGTCGAGGTGGGCGAGTTGATGATTGGCCTTCTCTTCTTCTGTCATGTTGCTTTGGGATGATATCCTGAGAGTTGGCAATTTGACCTCTGCTGGAATGACTGCTTGAGTGCCATAGACGAGTTCGAAGGGAGTTGCCCCAGTCGAAGTGCGCATCGTCGTTCTGTAGGCGAGTAGCGCGAAAGGGAGCTTCTCGTGCCAATCGCGATAGGTAATTGCTGTTTACTGAAGGATCTTCTTCATATTNGAGGTACGTCCGTTTCCCCCCCCCCTTCTCTGTTTTCCGAGAATTCCGTCTTTGCTGGGTTCCTGGCATATTGTTGCCGCGTATGCTTGTGGGATTGATTGGTTAGTTGCGTGGGTTCAGATTTTGTACGTTTCGTTCCCCCTTCTTCTTTTTCCCTTTGTTGTGGTAGTCCTCGTCGATCCTGTGAATTTTGCTGTGGTCGATGCGATGATGCCATTTGGAGTTAATCGTCTTGTTGGTTGTGTGTCCTGTGGGTTGAATGATTTTTCTGATTTGTGGTATGTATGAGAAGGTGTTTGCCGTACTTATGCACACTGGCATGAAAACTGCAGCCTCTTGTCCCTAGTATTTATATATATATAATGATAATAATACAATGTTGCAGATGAGTTGGGGAGAAAGACGTTTTGCTGTGAGTGTGTGTGTGATTAGAAATGGAACGGATTGTAAACGGTTGGAGTTATTTCGAATGTCGCACCTTCTTCTTCTTCTTCTTCTTCTTCTTCTTTGTGGACATCGTCTTCGTTGATCTTCCTCTCTTATACCCACTAGTGTACGGAGATTATTGGTTGATTGTGCCTCGACTCTGTTATGGCTACTTTAGAGTGGTTGGGGGCTGTGGTTCTCATGACCTAGGTTACGATCTCCTGTTTATTATTTTAAAATGGCAAAGACAACCTTAATTGGCGGGATTTTCAGGGGTGAGATTAGCAATTGTAAATTGTTACAATCGTCGGTATGAATTGGTTGGTTGTGAACCCACATGCGGGTAGGGACACGGAGGAAATTGTGATCCCGGAATGCCTGGATAATCAGCCGTTCTAGGCTGGATAAATGGGTCGAGAATGATGGCCAAAGTATCACGACGGAAGATAGCCGTGACAAAAAAAAATTCAAGAGGATCTTTCTCGACAATGCCGACAAGACGGAGGAGTCTTGGGGGATTTAAAAGGGGAGGAGGACTAGAAATGAAATCCCGGTTGAGAATGATCAAGTGTGAGGAGATTGCTCCCACACGGGCATAGGTTGATGATTAGTTGGGTACGTAATCAACTCGGTGAGAGTTGATTAGATGACCGATGAAACAAAAAGGAAATTAGTAATAAATCATAAAACGATTATACTAGTTTTATAACTAACAAATAATGCTTGGTATTGTTTCTTTTTTTTTTACACGTACCGAAGTTAGTATATGCACAAAATGTTACATTTGTGTATTAAACTAATGTATACTAGAATATGGTATATTAAATCGTCGTTAGAATTATAATAAAAATCGGGCTATACCGCAAATGGGAAACTTTGGAACCTTTCAGGTGGTATCAGAGCGAGGTTAAACTCGGAGTGATAAGGTTGAAATTTCGGAATGTAAATGAGTCGATTTTGGACTCGGGGAAAACGGAATTCAGCGCAGAAAACATGCGCGTGAATTGGTCAAACTCGTTTGATAGGTCACAGACACTTACCAGGAAAAACAAATGAGTTACCGAAAATACTGTTGATTCTGCGTAATGCAGTTAAAAAAAAAGAGTATATGAATGTTGCGTTAAGCAGGTAGATGTCGATTGCTCGGAGATTGAACAATCGTGTGCTTGTCATTGAGCAACACTATATATTTTTTTCCGTTGATGTAGTATTACGAGTGGATGACGTAATACTAGACTGATAATGCGGTGGTTGTGAATGCAGGATGACTGATGAGAGCATACGCAACGTTGTGCGTAATTCTCCTCCTAGAGATGAGGAACTACAACGTAAGAGAAGGGTCGCACTTATCGGGCAATTTTGGAAACTCGAGGTACCCATCTATTCGGCTGAAGAAGGACCTGAGAAGGCGGCATAATTTATTGTCGAATTGGAAAATGCTTTCGACGTGTTGGGGTGTTCAACAGAAGAGAAGATGATGTTAGTACAACAGTCGATAAAACGAGAAGCAAATGACTGGTGGAAGGCCAACAAGGATGGAGCACGGATTCTTCATTCTGGGGATGAATGGACAATGTTCAAAACGGCGTTTCTAGGGAAATTCTATCCTCACGTGTTCAGGGAGAAGAAAGCTAAGGAGTACTTATATCTGAGGCAAGAAGGGATGTCAGTGGATGAATATGAGGCACGATTTTCTGCTCTATCGAGGTATGGACCGTCAATGAGTGCTGAATCAAAAGCCAAGAAGTTTGAAGAGGGACTGAGGCCGGAAATTAGATTCCAATTGAGAACTCTGATGCTCACAACTTACGAGGAGATATATATGAGAGCACAGAGTGCCGAAGAAGGATGGGCAGATATGAAAGCTGCGGGGAAGGAGGCAAACATGAGAAGGGTGCTAGGAGTAGGACCACCTCCAAGGAAGAGATTTCGGTTTGAAGAGTCATCCTCCTCTGCTCCGTGGTTTCAGGTGAATCGACCCCCGAGAGCTCCTATGCCGTCGCGATCATTCTCTCAGGGACGAGGCCAGGGAGCGAGGATAGGAGGTCCGCCCCTCTGCCAGAGATGCGGGAGACGTTCCTATGGAGATTCATGTGTGTCCAGAGAATTCACTTGTTATCGGTGCGGACAGCCAGGACACATTCGGAAGGAGTGTCCTCAAGGACAAGGAGCGGGCTCCAGTAGTGGGTTAACTGGATCGAATGCCCCACGCCCAAGAGGTGGAAATAGACCGGGACCGACAGTGTCTACATCTAGGAGATCAGTTAGCGGGCCTGCAGAAATAGTGAGGTTGAATGCGACCACGGAAGCGGATGCCGTTGCATCTCGCGGCGTGATCTCAGGTACGGTTCGACTTCAAGGTGAACTAGTTTATGCCTTGTTTGATACCGGTGCTACACATTCTTTTGTATCTTATGACTGCGTGGAGAAGTATGGTTGGACAA